>OMNN01051736.1:9642-21243 GCA_900302755.1 Chromis chromis | reverse complement strand
GGTTGGCATTTCAGTCCAACATTTTGCCCATGTATTGTAATTTGGTAATTTCCTTTTAATGTAAAACTTACATTTGCGTTATTTTGCATTTATCTCTGCTACTGCAATACAGCTAGGAACTTTTCATTAATCTGGAGGAGCAAAATTTATCGCCTTGTTAATAAAGAAAAAAAAACTTTCTATTAATTAACTGTACTGGTTTTAAAGGGGGGGAAAATTTAGAGCAAAAACAATCAAGGCTGAATTTTAACTTTCACGTATCTTCCGCTCTCCTTATATGAGACACATCTTACGGAGAAATCTGTGTATTTATTAGAACTAAGAGATAATTCAGCTCCTGGTTTGCCGACATGGCATCGTTCATTCCTGCTGAGAGTGTTGTGACGATCCACACAAGTCCTGCATTCTGGTCTTAGTTCCACATCGCGTCCTCAGGCCCCACCCTGATAATCCGACACCACTTCCCCTCTTCAGGAGCGAAAGCAGGAATGAAATCTATCGTTTCCAGATCAGTGGAGGAGGGAGAGTGTGGGGGTGAAGCGGGAGGAACAGCGTGACCTTCTTTGATCCCTTCTGAAGGTCTTCCTCCTTCCCAGCCTCCCTCTGCACGCCTCTTCCACCTCTCACGCGCACGTTCTGCCCTGCCAAGCACCTGTCTGCAGGTATGAAATTAGAGCGAGGAAGAGATTCGGGGGCTTTTGGCTGCACACAAAGTCTTCTCTCACCTGCCTGCTCCCCTCTTCTTATCTCTCCATCCTTATCTGCTTCTCACCACATCTGTCAGCATCAATATCTCCAACTAAATTACAGACTTGGAGTGGCGCAAAATGGAGGCAATGATGATTACAATCAGACAAGAGATCTGCAATCCAGAGGTGTTTAGAACCAAACGCACATTCGGGGTGGAAAAAAGGGAAAATCCAAAGCTTGATGTAGCTGCAGCTTTCCTGACCTACTGTTCTGAGAATCCAGTATGACAGTAAGACAGCAATCTTTCTCTGGCTCTTTATCTCCTGCTGAGTATGAAGAAAAGCCACAGGATGGAGAGGCTTTGTTTTGCAGACTCAGACACCTCGCTCTCTCAAACAGCCAGGCTGTATAATTACTGCTTCTTGTCGCTGAAAAAGAGAAGAAAGCTGTAGACACAATTTAACAAGAAAATCTGTCAGCTGAGTCGAGGCTGGAGCCCCTAAAGCAAAAGAAAATCTTGATTTAATGTCAAGTTAATGTTAGAATGAATCACTTTGGATCGGAGGTATGCCCGTCTGCTCTTAAAATAGTTTTAACTGTGATAGTTTTAGGTTCAAAGCTGCAGGAACTGATGATTTGGCCACTTGGGGGTAATGTAAACAAGCTGTAAACACAACACTGACACTATTATCACCTTGTAAAGTTGTCATGTTTGCAGTGGGGCTGACTCTGCATTGTGTTGCATAGTGGGTACTTTCTGCACTTTATTGCAAATGCAGAACATTCATGGGGTCTTTCTTTAACGCTCTGCATGTGTAATACCGCAAAACAGAGCAGCAAATGCGGTCTCTGCCCCACACCATCAGGCATTTACAGATTTATACATAAAAACGAAGACACATTTAACTCCCACTTTGCACTTGGTAAAGTAATCCGTGTCGCACATATATAGCAAAGGCACGGAAAGTAAACAGAGCAAAGAAAACATGCACCGTCCCCAGGGGAAATTCTAAAATGAACCGAGACAGCTAGTGGAAGTGTAATGTATACAGTGTGTTTATAACAATGAGGTGCTAAACGCCTTGTTAAAACACAAAACATTTCCTCTTGAGGAAAGGTGTAAGATTTTTGCATTTAAAAAAAAACATGACATGAAAACACTTTTGGAAACAGGAGCAGCAGAAAGGTCTCCATGTACTTTTTGCCTAGTTCATAATTCAAAACAACACGCACACATCCAGCTGACAGGGAACAACACTGGCACACAACTGGAGTTGTACTTCTAACCATGTGATGAGTGTAAGTCTGATATTTACTCTCCCTTTAGCTCTCCAGCAGCTACTGAGGGAAATGTCTGTCTACTAAATACCCCGCTACATTCTAGTTGCAAACTTTGACCCCTATGGAGGTCTTTATTCAACTCTCCTGTGGTAATTAACTGAATACTGCTCATTTTATAGAACAGAAAAGTGCAGCAGACCACCATCATGAAACTGCTACTGTTGCCCCCAGAGGTGCTATCTGTGGTCGGGATCAGCTCTCACCTCGGCCGGCCTCTTCATGTCTTCCTCTAATCTCTCATACTGGGACCAGAAGCCCTTGCAGAGACCTCCAGTGGAATGTGACAAGTCATGAGACTGCCACTGCTGCATCCCTCCCTCCCTTCCTCTCTGTTTCTCTCCTTCTTTCATGCGCAGACTGGAAAACCGCTATAAAGTGGAGGATATGAGACACAATAGTAGCTGACCTGGGTCACCTGAAATACTCGAGGTGTGTTTGATTTACCGCACAGAGTACAATGGCATTTCAGTTCAACTGGAAAGTCTGTATGCCAGGCAGGATAAATCAAGAAAAAAAAACCTTGCAGACTATAAATTGAAACACATGTTCAACCCATGAGGAGACCTATTTTTAATTTTCAAAAATGTGCTGCACATGTTACATAATCATCTACGTCTGCTGTTTCATGGGAGTCTGACGCTGAAAGAATGTGATGATTACGTGTTAGATTGCTCATAAATCATCAGTGGCAGCGAGCGGGTGGTATCAGCATCTCGAGTCGGCCAGTTAAAGGTCTCGCTCGGCCTGCGGATTTAATCCAACATGACTTTCGCATGTCAGGATCCCATTTGCAACTCGGGGCGAAATCTCTTCTGCCGGCTGAGGTCAAGTAAAATAATATGTGGGCAGATTTGGAAGGCAGCTGATATGGATCCAAATGGCAGATGACAGCAGCAGCAGAGGAGACCGCTAATGTGTTCGTGTGTGTTTGTGCATGTGTCCAAAGGGAGAGTGTGTTTGTTCAAGTGTTTCCTTTCTATGTGTCCGCGTGCGTGTGCCCGAACATTCCCCGTGGCAGGAGATCCATCATCTGGGTCATATTACAAAGCAGTGGGGATCCTCGGTCAATTCCGGCTGACGGATGAAAAGAAGACCTAAGATGGCAGCTATGTCAACAACAGGCGCAGCCTCTGCTGACATCTGCCAGCCTCGAACCCTCACCCTCTCACCCCATTAGCTCCATTTTGTACACTATACCAACCAGATGTGACTCCTGCTCACATCTGTCACAGCCATGACCCATCACCCTCACTGTGGTTTGGATCGGTCAAGTTTTACTTGAGTTAATAAAAATGAAGATAAATTTAGTTGTTAGGATGAGAATGAGTATTTATCACCTGCAAAACACGCCACTACTCATCTGTTACACACATCTTTTCTCCTTCGCCTGCCAAACAAGAACCCAAAATAGAAGCAGCGCCGAACTGTATATTATCGTAATTGAATTACTTTTGCTGAAAAGCTTTATCTAAATTACAGTTTGGATGCGGTTCATGAAAGTGATTGCACACAACTTGACTTGATTTTCCATTCTGGAGGACGATGACATTGCACAGTGTATGCAAAAAGCAGCATAAATCAGGAAAACCTCACATGGCATAAATTGAAACACATGTTCAATCCAGGCTCAGGCTCATTTAAACATTAAACTAATAAAAAGCACTTGTATTCGGTTACAGAATGCTGCATACATGATAATGTATCTCAGTTATTTCACGGGAGCTTAATGCAAGTTGAGATATGATGATTGTACATTGAAGAACAACAATCTGGGAGGCTCAAAGGGGAAAGTGGGTGGCCGCATTTTTAAAGTAGCACATTCTTGTACAAGACGAGGGCTTAGCTATCTATTATCTCACCTCCAACTGAGAAGATATGAGAAGCAAAACCAGATATGTCACATGCCATGAGATTATCCAGCTCTTAAGAAGGCGATAGAGCAAGCCAAGTGTAAAGTTTCCACCTCTTCGTCCTCTTTTACTGTCATTACATGCCGTTATAGATTTACTTCTACAGCAGATACAGTTGACTGAGAAAGACGGTTTGAGGTGTGATTTTCACTGCAGCCACTTATACTGAACAAGTACAGTGCCTATAAAAGTTATCCTCCACACATGGAATTTTTTTAATTTAAAATGTTAAAAAAAAAGAGTCTCGGCAAAGTGAAAACATATTTTTCACAAAGTCAAGTCAATAAATTAAAAATATAAGGCGTAAAATAAGTGATTGCATATAAACCCCCTTTTTATTTTTATTTTTTAAAGATTTATTTTTGGGCTTTTATGCTTTTATGCCATTAGATAGGATAGAGGATAGAGAAACGGGAGAGAGTGGGGGAAGGACATGCGGCAAACACCTGAGGTCGGAATCGAACCCGGGACAGCCGCCACGCCTCAGCACCTGGGCCACGTGACAAAACCGCTAGGCTATCGGGGCGCCCCCCATGTTACCCCCCTTTAAAGTGATTTTAAAAAAATTCAACACACATGCAGCCAATTGGGGCTAAAAGTCACACAGTTATTAAACTGGAGATCATCTGAGTGCAGTGAAGGTGTCTCAAGTGATTTTAGCATAAAGACATCTGTATTTGGGAGGTCCAGTCAGTGAAGACAAAAGCAATCCCAAGAAAAGGTTATTCAAAAGCATAAGTCTGCAGATGCATTCAATAACATTTCCAAGTCATTGAATATCCCTGAGAGTACAGTTAAATCCATCATTAAGAAATGGAAGGAATACAGTACATGTGTAAATCTGTCTAGAGCAGGCCGTCATCAAAAACTGAGCAACCATGCAAGAATGAGTTGAGTGAGGGAGGCCACCAAGACACCTATGACTCCTCTGAAGGAGTTACAAGCTTCTGTGGCTGAGATGGGAGAGACTGTGCATATAACAACTCTTTCCAGGGTTATTCATCAGTCAAAGCTTTATGGGAGAGTGGCAAAGAGAAAGCCACTGTTGAAAAAAAATTATATTCATTGCAGAAATCACCAGAGTGCATGGGGAGACTCTGCAGTCAGCTAGAAGAAGCTTCTTTGGTCTAATAAGACCAAAATTGAGCATTTTGGTCATCAGACTAGGTGCTCTGTTTGGCAGACACCAAACACTGCACATCGTCACAAACACCCCATCCCCACAATGAAGCATGGTGGTGGCAGCATCAAGATTTGGAATGCTTCTTGGTAGCAGGCCCTGAAAGTCTTGTAAAGGTAGAGAGTAAAATGCAGCAAAGTACAGAGACACCCTGGAGGACAACCTGATGCAGTCTGCAGAGGAACTGCCAAAGCTACACAAAAATGGTTAAAAGACAACAAGATGAATGTTGTGGAGTGGCCGAGTCAGAGCCCAGACCTCGATCCAATTGGGAATTTGTGGCTGGACTTGAAAAGAGTTGTGCACTTAAGATCCCTGTGCAACCTGACAGAGTTGAACAGTTTTGCAAAGAAAAGAGGCGGGTGGGGGAGAATTGCAGTGTCCAGATGTGCAAGGCTGATTGAGACCTATACACACAGAATCATTGCTGTAATAGTGGCCAAAGGTGCATCTACTAAATACTGACTTTAAGGGTGTGAATACTTTTATATTTTTAATATTTTTTTTAAACTGACATTACTTTGTATAAATCTGTTTTCGCTTTGATGTGAAAGAACTTCCAAGAGGGTGTTAACAGTTTTTATAGGAACTGAAGAAAGTTGCCTAGACAATTGACCAAATGTGTAATCTCTTAAACATAGTTTCAATAAAAAAAGGTCAAAATCACAGTGATATATATCCTAATTGAACTGGACTTGAGAGTTGTACCAGCCGCTCATAAATCTATCAAAGTTTATGTGTGAACTTCCATCTAAGTTCCAAGCAACTAGGCTACTGGCTAGTTTAGTGATTGCACAAATAATCTAACCTTTATTGATCCCCTTGGGGAAATTCCTTCTCTGCATTGATCCATCCTATTCAAAGTTAACCTTAACTATACATACTAGGAGCAGTGGGCTGTTGCGGTGCAGCGCCCGGGGAGCAGTCAGGGGTTAAGGGCCTTGCTCAAGGGCCCACAGTGGTGGTGACTGGGACAAACGGCCGCTCTCACTTTCCCACCTCAACCTCTTGCCAGTCTGGGGATTTGAACCGGTAACCAACAAGTGTTACAAGTGTGCTTCACAAACCACTAGGCCACCACTGCCACATATGCAGTCGGTGCGCCTGTAGTGTGGACAGTTCACGCTGTCACAAATTTGGGCTGCATGATATAAGTTATCATCAGTTCAAGTTGAGTTTTTGATGAATGATTGCTGGCAGTGATAATTTTGTGATAAACGTGTTTCCTGTGAGAGCTTTGCAATAAAGGCCATCCCCTGGTTCACCCATCGAAAGCTTTAAATGTACTCAAGTGGCAGTGGGAGATGTTTGGCTTTCAGTAGCAGTGAGTAGCAGATACGTCTCTAAAACAGCTGGTGGAGAATAAACACTAAACAGTGAAGCTAATGTCAGTAAAACTATTTCCTGTGAAACAGTCATGTATGTGAAGACCTTTTAAATCCAGCTGGGATGGACAGACTCCGTATTTAAATACACTGAATTGCCCATTAACACAAACAAATTGATGTGATATACTTAAAAGTCAGTAAGAAATGTCATAGCTTTCCAATAGCAAAGTACATGTGCAAAAAAAAACATTTAATCTGACAATATATAAACAAATAAAGAAATTATCCTTACCTGTGAAATTCACTGTAAGTCACATTTGGACACCTGAAGCATTAAAGTCCAATATTTACTCCCTTTTCACTTCTGCTTTATCTTTATCTGGGTATTTAGCTGCTATTTATCTTCCAGAGGCTCAAATATTTCAGCTTCAGTAAATCTTCAGGCTATAAATCCCCAAACAGTCAAGAAAAGTTGTGTGGATCTGCAGAGTCGGATGATTATGTTTTGAAGATTAGTCATTACACGTAACCTAATAGAGATTCCACACTAATGTCCAATATATTAATGAACACATGTTAAGAGTTTGTATGCCATTTGATTTATGATCTATGTTAACTGGTAACACTGCAGAAAGCAGAGCCTGTTGTCATGGTTACCCACTGGTACCTGCAGTATACCTTGAGCAGTGATACTGCAGTTTGACGTTTGAAGTGTCCTGTCATATGTTTTTATGCCATAGACATGCAATTTAGCTGTTTAATACTGTAGGATCAGGACTTAAGAGCAAATAAACAGACTTTAAAATGTATTCCTTTTACACCTTTGTTCTACATCTCTGGTTGTGGAGGGAACGATGAAACAACCCTAAACTTTTACACACTCTCATTACAGTCACACCACTTTGGTATGTAGAGAAACCAAGCCTGCTGTGCCGTGCTAGTGCAACTTAAGCAGCCAGTGTCCAGGGATGTGGTTCAGGACTCTCTGGGTTGTTCACATAAAATAAAATGAACACATCATTGTTTTGACCCGGCGGTGGTTCAAGTGTTAAAAGGGAAGCCTTGTCGACGGGCAAATAGCGCGAATCCATTCTGATACATTTCATTACACTAATGGAGATGGAAACTTTGCAGAATTGGAGTGACAGAGCAGCAGTTGTGGCAACCTGCAGCTGGGGGAATAAATAAGCCTGTGGCTGGTAATCATCTGTCAGCGATCAGTGCTTCTGAATATTTGCTCAACTTTTCCCTGAGTGTACATTTCTGCCAGAGATCCATCTCCATCTGGCTCTCACTGTCAGTGTCATGAGACACTTTGCTCCAACACACACACTTAACCGCTCTATCTGTGTCTCAGCTGCCAATGTTCTCTTTGAGTCGACATTCGTGGTCCTGTGTGTGTGTGTGTCCTTGATTTATGCACAAGTATGAATGCATGTCTGTATGTTTCTATGCTTTTTGTGTATTTATAAGGACGTCATCAACCAGGTATGACAAACCTCCAGTTCACCAGTTAGTGAGGCTGTCTGACCGCCAGATCTACATGATGACAGATCAGCGTGTAAAACCAACACACAGCTCTCACAGCTGCCAACCTCTGGAGTCCCAGCAGTGTGTGTTTGTGTGGGTGAAGGGTGATTGTTTGGCAAAGCAGCACAGTAGGACAAAGAGCAACTCCAGCAGCTGAGAGATTTCATAACCAACTCATTGTCCTTCAGTTGTGTCACAAAGTCTTTCATTTAGTGCTTATTTGCTCATTCTAGTTCAAACACTGGAGGAAGTTTTATTACACTTGTCTTTAAAGTTCCACGTGAAGTTTAACTTAAAACATTCTATTTTAAGTTTAGAGGAAAAAGCACAGAGCCCTGAATGCTTATTTCATGTTTTAAATCAATATGCTTGCAATACTTTTGCATATGAATCAAAGGAATGTAAAATTAGTTCCACCGTGATCCTTTGAGGATGTGTAAAAAAGTGCATGGTGGTGCTTTTTTCTTGCTTGTGCTTTAATTTACAGCTCCACTCTTTTGATGTCTTACAAAGAGTTGACAGAAAGAGAAGCTGCTTTGAGAATCTACAAAACCCCTACATCAGTGTAGAAAACAAACTGATTTTAGTTATAAATGAATGGTTCATGCAGTCTGGGTTTTATTGCTGTAGGATTATTGATAATTACAGTTAATTAAGTTAGACGGATTTTTCATAAATCCTTAGGTCATTCAGACTTATCTGGCAGTCCAGTGTAAACATCCATTGCAATCCGCACACCTGTCAGTAACAATGAAGGGCTGTGCAGCAATTGTGGTGTAGTGGCTACAATTACTGTTACACATCAACTAACACTGGCACAACAATATTTTTTACCCCTATACACAATCATTACAGACAAACATGTCTGTAATGGATGAATACATTTTTGGTGCATCACAAACAAGCCACCAGGACTCTTGCATGACGCCAGGCACGTACCATTAGAAAGGGGTTCACTCAAAACAAACTGTATGATGTGTTGTCTACCTTTACCTGAAGGCAAAAGTAGCTGTTTTGAACTTTCGTACTCTCAAAGGCAGGATAAAAAGCCATCATACAGAATGTCAACATGTGATAATCATTCAAATATATTGCTGTGTACACTTTTGAACAGTCTCTCCTCAGAGCATTCATGGTGTTGTATTTAACTGTACATACAAAAAAAGTTTTATGAGGAGTGAAAAAGGCAGTTCTACTGTGCAAAAATCTGTAATTTTAGCCTCATTGTACTTCAGTATTTCTTGTCTTGCTTCTTCAATGCCTCATTTGTATCTACCTGTTGTAACGTGTACATTTCCTCCTTAAAGGGATTATTACCAACACTTCAGGTGTGTTCTCCAAATACAGTGGTTCTAGCTAAGCTGTTCAAATCATCTGTGTTTCCATTGGGCTTTGTTGTAGTGATGACACCATGTTTTTTATTCACTAATGACTTTATTGAGTAAAGTTTTACCTTAACCAGTAGAAACACTTCCTAAAACTACAAAATAATCCTTTGAAGGACAGATATGTCCACCCACAGTGACTGCTTGGAAAACCTACAGAACTATCACAGTAAACTAGATCCAGCGTGAGCATCAAAGCTGCCAGGTTGCAGGAGCAACAGCAGACATTATAGCATTCCTCCTCTTGATTACACTGTAACATGTTGAGACATCTGCAGCGGGGTGGGATTACAACATCAGGCTCAAACACAGTCACTATCTTCTCATCAGCACATTTAGAAAACATCAAAACATCACAGTATCTCAGACCTCACCTGGTTACACCACCCTGCACTGTCAACATGCCTAAAATCCCTCTGCACTCTTTAGCTATGGGTGACAGCCTGAGCAAATCCTGGCAGTAGTGCACCCTGGCTGAGTTTCTCCTGCATGGTGAAATTACACGGACAAAGGGCAAAAAATAACATTCAAGAGATGTGAGTGTCGGTCTTTCTCTGACGGTGTGTTTGGGGTTATGCATTTTGCAGATAAGACGCAGTGATGTGAATATGTGATGATTAGAGAGCGGGGTCATATCTGCAGCAGGTTCAGCATGTGTGACTGTGTGTTGGGAGGGCAGGTTGATATCTTGTCTTCTAAACCGAAACACACACACACATGCAAAGACACCGCCATCCAACAGCAGAGGCAGTAGAAGGCAGGTTGCTTTGTAGGATTTGATTTTTGTAGCACAGAAGAAGAAAAATATGCGATCCAAGAGAGCAGAGCACAAGATTTCAGGTCTCTGTTATGATCTGGGGTCAACAATTTTGACTGTTCTGTAGTGTTAGGAGAGTATTTTAAACCTTACGCCAAGGTTAACTTAGAACTAATACCAAGGCTCGTCTTTCCATGAGAAGGAGCGGCTGAACTGACTTTTGTGAATGGCACAAATCCCCCAAATGACTGTTTTTATTGCCAGAATTTGATTTGTTATGAACAATAATATTTAGTAAGTTCAGAAGAGCCCTATGATTAAATTACATACACGCATGCTGTCTGCTGGCTCAGCTGAAGAAAGGGTTTTTTGTACACTCAGTGAGCAACTTTTATTGGAAAATTCTGTTAGAAATGTACAACCAGACATCGAAGACATCAATCCTTTTAATGTGTGACTGACAAATAAGCAGAAGTACTGGGTCCTACCATGAAGTCACTGTCTGTGCAAGATAGTCAAAGTGGGCATCATAATGTACCGTTTGCTATTCAGACTGCAGACTGACTTTCCCCTGCCTCTCCTCCTTTGAGATAGACAAGGGACTAGGTGGGACCAGTTCACACACGCAAACATTTTCTGCTGCTGTGAAGTCTAAAACTACTTTAGATTAGCAAGACCGAGACAGCTTTGTGTAACATCTGAAATCTGACGGCCTTGGTGAATCCTTCTCATATCTTCCTTGCTCTGTTTTTTTCAGTTTTCCTCAGCCGAACAAAGAAGCGAAGTGAACAGAGGAGAAGAGAACAGGAGCGAGAACAGAAAAATAAAAGGAGAAGAGCTAATTATTGTTAAATGCACATTGACTCTCAGCCCTACTGAGGGCGCTGATAGCTCGCACAGGGACCAGAGACCGCCTCGGTCAGAATACAAAATGACCAGCATGAATGAACCCACTCTGAAACCGTGCGTGAATATGCAGCCCGTGTGTACGTAGATGTGATTATTCAAGTGTATGTGCGACTGTGTGTTGAGGTGTAGGATGTGTGCCCAAGCAAACACACACCACACACAGAGCCCACCGAAGTTGATAGCTCATGCTCGGCGGAGGGGTATTAGTTACAAGATTGAGAAATTATTTGATTATAAAATAGCGTTGACTGTGTGTTCTTCGGCAACTCATGCCAACTCCTGTATTTGTGTGCCAGCAGGCCAGGCCCTGTAATTTGTGTGGGAGTGTGAGTGTGTGTGTGTGGATGTATGAGTGTGTGTATTAGACAGCGGAGAGAAAAAAGGGAGTGAGGCTGACATTGAAAAATTGTGAATGCATGCATTTACATAAACATCGGAGTGCCACTGATGATCGTGTGTGTGTGTGTGTGTGTGTGTGTGTGTGCATTCCTGAGAGAAGCCTGAGTGGATCAAAGCTGCTGACACCCCAGGCAGTGTCCTCCTGAGGGAGCCGCCTGTCAGATCTGGGATC
>OMNN01051735.1:0-12177 GCA_900302755.1 Chromis chromis | reverse complement strand
GTATTAATAATTATGAAGAGTAACTTGACTAATTTCGATCTAAAGTTTTGACTCTACATAAATATCCATGAAAACACAATAAATCCAAGGATTCCCTTTGTGCAAGCTTTGTTATTTTTTATTCTTAAGTCAGAGAAACAATAGAATTTAAAAAAATAAAGTTAACTTTATGTATAACAAAAACTGAAAAGTATGTCCATAGCCTGATGATAACTTATCTAACTACAATAGCTTATAATTAAACAATAAAATGTGTTTTCATTGCTACTCGGCTATCTGTTGGCATATTTTGTTCCTCTAATGATCAGAGGTCACATTTTATTTGTTATGGGAAACATCCATACGCACACTAATGTCCCTACTGCAAATATCCTGCTGTTAGACTGTGAAAAATCAGGAATAAAGCACTTTACATGACAGAAAAACATCTCTGACTTTAGGAAACAGATTGTAAAATGAGTTTTACAAACAGTAAAATAATATCAGCTATTGATTGACTGTATCATATTATTTTTGAGAGATTTAACAAATGATCAGAATCACAGATAAACATGGGCTACCTGTACTGTGTTTTAATAGTATTTCTACCTTTGCAAAAAATAAACAAAAAAGTCAGATACATGGCTATTTCTAAAACATCTGGGCCTGTAGCCTTGGACATCCAGGTTTAACAATGTCTCTATAATGGTTGAATTAACAACTTGTAATATGATTTGTCTTCATTCAGTGTCTATTCGTATTCTGTCAAAGGGCATTTTGAGTCATTCATATGATTCAGGGTGGAAAACTATCTTTTCTTGACAACCAAAGGTTGAGCTGGAGGTGTACCTGCCGTTTGCTAACGTCAGACAAACGTCATTTGTCACCGGGCTGTCATTGGTTTATATCTCCTCATCGTTTCCCCTGCAGTGGCCATATTTGTTGATGTGTCATATCAAAGTGACTTGTTGGGCGATCAGCTGGTCAAACAGGAGCTCTAAGTTCACTGAAATCCCGATTGTTCTCTGCATTGAACTAACCATGGGATATTGGCATTCGGTGGGTAAAATCATAACCATCTTTATTTAGCTTTGTTTAGCATTCGTGTTAGCTGCTAGCGTTAGCTTCGCTAGCTGCAGTGTGAGCGGATTGCACTGTACGAGCTAACGCCTCCCTTATCAACGTTAGCATGGCTAGCTCAAATAAGCCCCATTATGTTGCAATATGTCAGTCTGCTGTTGAGCGCTGAATCCATTTAAACCACCCGTCGTTGGTTTGCTGTTATTAGTCCTTAGCGTGTGTTGTGCTTTAAGCAAGGTTTTGCGTTTTCTTAACGTTAAAGCATTTTCCCGGCTGCCTAAACAGCTAGCGAGCTAAAGTCAGCATATGTAGTGCTAACGAGCCGAAATGTAATAAATCGGCAATAAACACAAATGGCACATTGGCCTGCTGCTTGCAGTCACCAACACGGTTGACGGGCAGTTTAAAGATGTGTTTAAATATAAACCGGCTAGATTTATTATGTTAACCCCGATGTTAAAGTATGACACCTGTCAGAAAAGCATCTTCAGCACTGCATGTGTTTTAGCTGTTTTGCTATCAAAAGCTGTGTTATATTTAGCACAACAGGTTGACTGTAAGCACAATAATTCCAGGTTTTATTGCAATACTTAATATTTCGATCCCTATTTATGTAATTGGGCCGAGGGGCGAGCACAGACAGATGGTACTGGAATGGTCTTAAGGGGATTCTGCATCAGGAACATGGAGTGTCTTAGCAAGGGGCCTCTACCACTACATGTCTTTTAAGACTTAGAGAGCTGTGTTAAAGATTAAATGGCTTCCAGCTGATCTCAGTCACCACAACAAATATCATGGCACTAAATGCTGACAAAGCCATTTTCAGTACAAGGGAACAAAGGTAGCTGCTGAATGTTGAATGTACACAGGGCTTGTTTATTAAGCTTTTCTAGGGCTTTAGCACAGACCTAGTGACTGATACTGTCTCTTTAACTTACCTGTACCTTTAATTTAATTTGCTGACTAGAGGTGTTAAGGAGAGTGAAAGAATTGCAACCACAAAAACTGTACAATTTGAAAAGCAGAGGGCTTTTATTTTAGTGGGTTAGAGACATTAAAACATACAACAAACATACACAGAAACTGAAAGTGTTTTCAAGTGAATTCATCAAGGTTATGTTTCTTCTCTTCTAAAGAAACTTTACTTTACTTTTAACTTTACTTTAGAGAATGACTGTGCACTATGTATGCTGTCATGTGTCAGCCCCTTTGGATATGCTTTATGATCTTAGGGCATGAGCTTCATGTTACATCTATTGTATTAGGGATATTAGACACAGTTTGAAAAGCTGCATATGTCAAAACTCAAGACAAATGCACAGTTTTTTGACATTTGCACTGACAAAATTGGCAAATCCTTCAAAGTAGTTTTTATTATGACTTCTGAATGCTTGGTGATACATTTTGAATGTCCCTGAGTGAGTTTTCAGGGTGTGTGATAATCTTGAATACTTGTCATAGTTGTTTGACGAGACCTCTATCTCATCACAGGTGGAGACAGGACCACACCTCTTAGTGTGTGTCTCTAAATTTCCCTTTTGTTAACAGACAAACTAACTTGAGGAAATACAAAGCTTACTGTTGGGATTGTCGGGCTCAACAACACCAAGATTTTCCCTAATGACCAGGAAGGCACAACATGCAAATAGCACAGGGTTGTGCTGATGACATCCACTTGTTCACAGAAGAACAGCTGATACACTACAAATGCTCATCAAATTATCAATCTCCTCCCACTAATTTTTATGTGTCTGCTTCCTCCTCTCTGTGCCAGATTTGAACCAGGGAAGGACCATGGAACAGTCTGGTCCTGCTACAGATATGATGGAAGGATCAGAGGTTAAATCTGCGTCGGAGGGATCATGCCAAGTGAATCAGCTTCACAACAGCACGTCTAACGTAGAGGAGGAGGAGGAACAAGTCTCTCACAACAGTGGAAATGAGGCAGAAATATTCAGTCAGGCGAAAGATGAATTACAGCTTGACAGTGAGTTAATCAAGATTATGACTGATGATGAGATGGACGTAAAGACAGAGCAGGAAGCTCAAACATGCAGTCAGGAATGTGTAGACAAGAGGGAGCTGGCTGCTGATACCAGTATAGAAACTGACAGGCCTCTACTTAGTCTTTCAAATGAGACTGATGGTGCTTTGGTAACCCCGGTCACCACACTGGATGTAGTAGAAAGCTCTCCTTCTGTTCTTGAAGGGACAACAGACACCATATTGACTTTTGATGCCGCCGTTACAAACAATAACGAGCAGCCGTCACTCTTAGTTACTAATTGTTCCATGGACTCATCACCTGTTGATGATAGCGGTTCAGCCGAGAGTCCATCATCCTCCTTTGTCCAAAGCACTTCGAAAAACTCACCCACCGACTCGACGACCTCTGGGATCTCCAACGGCCCCTCGACCCCGAGCTCCGACACTGTGAGCTCCTCGCTTGCTTCCAGCCCTCAAACCAGTGCCAACAACTCGGTCCCCTCACATCCCTTGTCAAGTCCTTATGACACTGATTGCAGCCGAAAGCTTATTTCCCAGATTCAGCGCTCGCTGTCGCAGGAGTCACTGCTGGATGAGCTCGAGTCAGAGCTTTTGTCTTGTCAGCTGCCTGAGGGTGAAAGCGGAAGTGAGAGGAAAGGGAGCCCTCTGGTCAACGGACTCCCCACAGACCAGGAGGGCTGCATGGTGGTTTTTGAGAAATGTGTGCAGTACAAGTACGCACAACAGGAGAAAGCTATTCAGAGGTAAGCAGTGACTTTGTTCAAACAAATATGATACACATCCATATCCTGGATGTTATCGGCTATGGGAAGTTGACTAGAATGTACTAAACTACCTTTCATTTTAAAATGCTACTTGCACGTTACTTGACTTCCAGTGCAATGGGTTAATTTATCAATAAGTCAACCTATATGCTGTTATTGTTTCTTTTTCTTCCACCTTACTTCTATTAAGTCTGCCTCCATAAAAATAACATAGCAATATCGGCCACTTAGCAATGTTGTTAGTAGTGAAACAAGACTTTTTGTGTAAATCCGCTTTTTTTTTTTTTTTTGTTCAGCTCTGTTTTCTGGCCTTAATAGTCTAAATTCTTCAGTACTCTGCATGGACTTGACCTGAATCAGGATTGTGTGTGTGTGTGTGTGTGTGTGTGTTCATCTGTGTGCATAGGTTGCTTGAGGAAAACAAGAGACATCAGGAGCTGATCCTGGGAATCTGTTCAGAGAAAGACAACATGAAGATAGAGCTGAAAAAGAGGGCAGACACAGAAAAGCAGCACATGGCCACCATTAAAAAGGTTGGTTTCATTCTTTGTGGTATTGTCATGTTGTTTGTGGCACTGAGTGTTTGGGAGACAAACTCAGATGATGGTGATAAATCTTGGTCAGGAGCAAGCGTGTTGTGAAATAATGGGCTATGTTTGTCACACATGTCTCTCCAAGCTATTTTTAATAGATTTTTGAAAACAATGAAAGCTTGTTTATCATCTGTTTTTGTCATCAACAAGGAAATACTCCACGGCAGTGTTTTGTCTGATGTCCTGTCTGTGGACATTGAATTCTGCTGATTATGATCACATTGCAGCTATAGTGTTGCAAATACTGTTTGGGGCTTTTACAGCTGGACAGGTTTGCATTGTTCTGCAGCAGCCATACAGATTTAAACAAACACTGATTGCTTATTATAACATTTCTCTTGGCCAGTGCTGGATCAAGTGTAAACAATAGGTTGCTTTTATTGTTGAGTACTGGCATTAAGAAATGTTTGTTGTTAGAATATTTTTATGTGAAATACAGAAATTGCACACTTGGTCATTTGGTTTTACAATTTGATTCAAAAAGCACTCTTACACTGTTGTACAATTAAAGGGACAAACCCGAGGACAATGACACTCCAATTCAAATAAACCTGGATTCTAGCCCTGCTGCTAATTAAGGATGTCAAACAAAGCAGCCCATTGGCGTGAAGAAAATAATACTGAGTCCTGATCACTAGCATTCAACATGCTACATGTGCGAATTCTGTGTTTTTAAATTTCTTTTTTTGTGGTGTCTCCTGCACTCTGATTCACAAAGCTATCAGGCCAGCACTCCTGCACACAATTGCTTCCCTATTCACTGGGTCTGGTTTAGCATTTCTGTTGCCATGGAAGGCACAATAATTGATTCATGCCTTCTAGGTAACACAGTTTGTTTAGGCGTTGTGCAAGCAAAAGGGTATAAAATGGATCTTTATGACTTGCATCCAATGTATGCTTGCTTTTCTCTTTTTTCCAAATGCAGATTTTGGCTTGACAGATCAAATGTTTGCAGCACTTGTCAGAAATCTTGTAACAGTGAAGGCTTTACCAAAGTCAGACTGACACCGATTATATTTCAGGCAAAATGGTGAAAGAAACTCTGTCATATGTAATTATTTGATTCTTATCTTGTCAGAGACATTTCTTATTTTAGAGCAAAATAATAATAATTCAAGGAATTGATCCGTGTCAAACTGATATCCTCTTCCTCTGCTGTCTAAATTTAATTTGCCCTCAACACTTTGTGTTAGGTGTTCTGTGTAGCAAGTCAGCCGAGGTGTGGTTCACGTTTTCAAATTGCCCAACAAGTTGCTTACCCTGTGTACTCCCTGTTTCTGCAGTTGGAGGGCAGGGTGGAGGAGCTGCTGAAAGAAGTGAAGGAGTCGCGGGATAAACTAATTCACCAGGATCAGGCAGCTAAGGCTGCCCTGCAGCACATGCAGAAGGAAACGACTTACCGACTAGAACAGGTATAACTGGGACCTGCGACTTCTTGAGAAGCTGGTCACACAACTTAGTTTAGCCTGTATTTCCATGTATAGCCATGTTCCCTTTAAGTTACTACAGTAGGTCAAGTTTGTCACTAAATGTTTTTACCTCAAGAAAATGATTAACATACCCATGACAAAGGCCGATTTATATTTGGGACTGTTTATGCACAAATCTCGTACAGGTTTTTAAAGTAATCTGATTAAAAATGTAAATTCTGTACTCTAGTATTAATCCTGTCCTGATTATTTATACGAAACGGCTGAAGATTCTTGGCTGAAGAAGTTACTACCAGTTTGAGGTTACATAATAGATATGTGGGGCTATACGTTCAACATAAAATGCTCACTGTCAGTGTTATTGATGTATTGACTAAAGGTCAGGCTGCAGCTTTTGGGGTCAGAGATCCCAGAGAGGAATGAACAGCAGTAAACTCTGATACCTAATGATGACATTTCAAATCACGACAAAGCACTCTGTAGTCTTAGTCATCCACACCACTTACAACAGTCAATAAAGTGTACTTGTATATACTGTAGGTATACAAGAAAAGTGGATTTTCAATGTTTTATTAAGTGAGTGATTGACTCGTTTGCTGCACCAATATATTAATCATAAGTATCTGTAGTGTTCTTGTCCACAAGTTAAGTTGGTGCCTATGTATGGATATCTTCGATGACTGTTTCCACAAAACCAGCAGCTAAACCTTCAAGGTCTTTGCACACCAAACCCTTGTTATTGCAAATTTAATCGCTTGTTAAATGAATTGTGCAGGAAAGCACATTTTTCATCCAGCAGCTTGTGCACCTGGTTGAAGCCACGTTAAGGCACTCCCTTGACAGTTTTGTCACACTTTACAATTTTTAATTTCACTGTTCAGTGAGCAATACGAGTTAGATTTCGCCCTCGGTGTCTCTTTTAAGCCCTTCTCTTGTATCAGTCCTCCCTTTAAGTAACGTGTTGATCCAGACCTAATCATCTGTTACCCCTGAGGTTTGAAACATTTGCAAATTTTAATTTATAGAAGTCTTTGCCCCAACTATATGAAAAATTCTTTCTTTTAGAACTGCTTTTTAAACTTTGACATACACACACACATACAGCATTTCTAATATTGTACAGTTTCTCCTTCTTTGTCTTGCTCTCCCAAAACACCAGCTTGTTACAGCAAACAGTACAGGTTGGGTGTAGCAACACAAAACTGTCTGTCAAACTGACAAACTGCACACGAGTATCTCGTTGGCTTGAGGAATGAACACACAGGTGTGAGACCAGAGAGGACAGCAATAAAAGAACCACCAGGTTGAGAGTGAAGTGTCTGTACTGCAGGTGTACCAGGGTTGTGCTCGATCTTTAAAAAACTTAGGGTTTTGGGTATAGACCAGTTGGCACTTGGACAGTGAATATACGATGTTTCCAAAAGAAAATGTAATTTTGGAAACATGTGCACATGAAATTTCTACAAACTGTATATGGCGTGTTTAATTGTGTTGGCAAATCTTTGTCTGCCATTGTCTTGGCACCCCATGGTGGGTTCCAGCCTCTCAAATATGAGGATTACCCCCTCTGTCTTAGTGATATAAGAATGTCAGTATGGCTTATTTTCGGACCAAGTTAGACAAAACAAGCGATTTGAATATGCTTTCTTCAGTTTTTTTTTTTTTAAGGCATTTTGTACTATTTTCTGACATTTTGTTGAAAAGTTTTGATCAAGAAGATAATTGGAATGTTAATTAATAATAGTTCATCTGAGTCCTAGTCAGCGCAAAATGTGGGAATAATAAAGTCTGGGTGCATTTATACAAAATAGTAATGCACTTCTTTACACTAAGGCAATAGAACATTGTCTTTGTAGTATTGCTGCCAAGTCGAAGCTTGTTGGCTCTTCTTGTTAAAGGTTGACAAGCTGACAGTCACACAGTAAGTCAGCAATTTCATCTTCTGTACACATGCAATACGGATCATCCAACTGTCTGTCCAACTGTCCATCTTTTGCCAGTCCAGGTTAAAGCTGAAGTAAGATAAGTCGAGTAGCTCATGCGTCTTGTCCCCCTGCCATCTCCTCTTAGGGATTTCCCAGGAGAAATATCACTTTTTTAAGATCTTCCTTCGGATCCAACAACATAAGCAATGAAGTGATTGAAGTGTGGAAAATGACATAAAACCTATCTCATGATGTAAAAACAATCCTCCCAGGTGAACAAGAAGTGTGATGAGGCACGCCAAGAGAAGGAGGCCATGGTGATGAAATACGTGCGGGGGGAGAAAGAGGCGCTCGACCTGAGGCGGGACAAAGAGAGTTTGGAAAAGAGGTTGAGGGAAGCAACCAAGGAGGTGGACCGCCAGGCCCTCCGAGGAAACCAGCTGGCTCAGGAGAAAGGCAGGCTGCAGCAGCTGTATGATGCTAAGGTAAATGCTGTGTCGGACACTGTTTATATCAAGACGTGGAGACTCAATGACAGCTTGATGTAAACGTGTATTTGCATTTAGGTCAAAAGTTAACTTAATATTGTCTAAATGATATATAGACATCCTACACTGTTTTGATCTATCCATTTGAATTTATGCCAGTGGTAAATTTAGCACTTTATGGCCCAGATATACAAAGAAGTCCCACTCTGTAGTTTGTGTGTTACAGTGACAGTTACTTTACATCAGTGTTTATGCTTCATATCAGTTTCTCAAAGATGTAGCTACCATTGTCATACAGATTATATGTTGCTGTTCTTTAGCCCCTTTAGTCACATATAGGCACACACACAAGCAACGCACTTGGAGTTGTGTGAAGTGATTTAAGGATGGTTTTTCCACATTTCAGCACCAATATTTCTTAAAAAATAGACACAGTTTACGTGCCAGTTTATTGAGTCTCCAATAATAAATGTAATCTGGGTTTTGACAATGCTAACAGGAGCTGAAGTTTGTAGGAGTCTTTTCTCTGAGCTTTTTACATGTGAGCAGAGTTCTGGGCATTGGTGTAAATTTGGCCCCAAAATTTCCACGTCTTTTTTTATATTCTGATATTCCACCAACCATGAAACCTTTATTTTTTACCCTAAGAGGCTGATTTTTTCCCCTGTGATGTAGAGTATGGTGCCAGTCAGAGGCATACGTTATGAGTAAAAACATATTAAAATTATGTTTTTTGCATTTATGGCCGATATTTGAACAATCATTGAGCAGGTATGATAGTAGTCCCAACTGGAAGAGATATAATATTGTTACTGGGCTAAAAGAAAATTCATGGTTTGCCAACTCATAGTGCTTCAAATGATTTTATGAAAAGTGGTACCATTTTTTTCCATGTTTATTAACTATATGTCAGACATATATAGTTTAACTTGTTTTTTATTTTCATCCAAGATCTGTTTTAATTCATAACCTTTTTAGCATAGAATTAGTCACATAGAAACATTGTGTTGGTAAAGTTGTTAGCAATAATACATGGTGTACTGATGTCAGCGTTAAATCCCTGTTTTAAAGTAGTTCATGGCCAATTATTATTCGATAAGTGAATCAGCTCATCAAAGATCTATTCGCTGTCCTATTCTTTTAATAATGTTCTTGCTTTACCCCTGTGTTCCTAGGAAGGGGAGGTTGGCAGGTTTACTCGGGAGGTGGAAAAGTTGAAGGAGGAGATCAACTCACATCTTATCAAGGTCAAATGGGCCCAGAACAAACTAAAGAGTGAGGCAGATGCACACAAGGTAATGAAACAGCTTTTTGTATTTATTTAGTCTTCATGCTGAAGCTGAGTCTACATTTTTAACAGAGTTGTATTTAAACATGTAATGGTTCACAAGCCAGTCCTATTATTCATTGTTATTATTAAAAACATAAAGAAGAGAGAATTATAGTCTACTTGATTGCTCATAATATTCTTGTGCTTTCGATGCTGTTGTAGACACAGGTATGAACCTGAGCATGCTGGAGTCAAATTTCATTCAAATGATGCACAGAATCCAAATACAGCTGCCTACATTAAGTGGTTGCAGCTCCAAATGACAGTGTATATAGTCCCCATATCAGTGAAACAACATATTTCTTCTGGTTAATGTTGATTTTCCTCAGTCTATGCCTGTTGTTTGTCAAAGATGTACGGCAGCGTACAAATGACGCCTCCTTTCAGTCATTTTATCTGCAGATGCTCCATAAAAAAAACATGATTAGATATGTGAAGGGAAATGGGCTGAGAATGGTACAGTAATGAACCTGCAAGGAAATCATCATTAACGTTGTAGCTATTTTTGAAAATGTCTGTTACAAAATAATGGGTTTTATTTTTAACTGCCTCCAAGCAAATACACAGAGAACAAACAGAGAAGCAAATAGCAAAAACTCAGCAGTTGCTGAAGGCCACAAGACTTGAGCTACTATTGTTTTTCTTTGTGGTAGTTTGTACAGCTGATGTGTGTGTAAATTACTTTGTGTATGTATAGATTCATCTGCTCGAAAAAGAAAAATGTTAATACTTTACACTGGATTTGGTTTGACGTGAAATTCTGTTTTTATTTTAGTGTCGTGATTACAAAAGCATGTTTTATCTGTGTGCAGGAAACGAAAGACAAACTGAGAGAGACCACATCCAAGTTGGCCCAGGCCAAAGAAGAGACTGAGCAGATCCGCAAAAACTGCCAGGACATGATCAGAACATACCAGGTTTGCGATATTTATCACATGGAAGTATTAGTTTGCTCATGACCATGTCAGGGTTTGTGTCTGTGAAACGCATCAATATGGATTCCTGTGCTTTTGGCAGTGTGAGAAATTGTGTGCTAATCAAAATATTTCATTAAGGACTGCAATCAGTTGGCCTGTTTGCAAAATTGCTGGTTAAAGAATGGAATTTTAGCTGTATTACATGCTAAACTCGCATACAAAGACTAAATTACACTGATTGTATGTTAATATTTTTGTTGAGGAATATGAAAAGACGCCATTCAGTAAGCTGAACTTAGGGAAGGATTAATTCTGCTTCAGGAGAATGGCAGTTTTCATTTGTACCTTATGATGGTAGTAAAGAGCTGCGTTAGTTTCGTCTCTGTGGTAGAAAGATTAGTCTGAGCTACTGTATTCTTTCACCAGGAGTGTTTTCATGCCAGCATCCACAGTCAGCAGTGCCAACATATAATGAAGCAAGATTTTAAAATTAAATGATAAGAAGCTAAAAAAAACAAAACCTAACCGTTGTCATTCATCATCATTGTCAGTTAGTTCCTTTCACTTGTGTCCAGAATCTTTTTGACTGTTGTTTCAGCCGTTGCATCTTCTCCTGCATCCTTATTCTCTTGTTTTTGAAACGTTCACTCCTCTCTCCCTCAGGAATCGGAGGAGCTCAAATCCAACGAGCTGGATGCTAAACTGAGAGAGACCAAAGGAGAGCTGGATAGGCACAAGCAGGAGCAAACAGACCAATTAGAGGTGACAGCCATCATGCACACATACAAACACTTTCCTACAAAAACAAAGCCCAGATTCAGTAACTACATGTTTGGTCCAAACTGAGTTACAACCTGAGTCTAAACATTTTGCCAGTTCACCTTACGTTACAAACATTATGATGTTACAGAAGTGTGTTATTTTTGGGGGGGAAATAAAAAGAAAGGATAAAACTATATGAAAAAACAAAACAACACAGATGGTGTCAGAGCTACTTTACCCTCTTTTTTTTAATATATCTTATATTTGAAAAATCAACGTCGATGCTCCATCATCTAGATAATTGAGTTTATTATGTAAGACAAATAATGCAGCGACTGTTTCTAATCATAATGGAGAGACAAAACAAACACCACTAATAGCATTAACTGCCGCCTCTGCAGCCTCTGACTATAGAAACATTAATGTGATTTTAACTTGATGAAGCTACCCTCTAAGTAATGTTTTAAATATATGTTTATTATTTTGTATATGAAAAACAGAATACAGAACAAATAGAAAAAGGAAAAGAAAAGGAGTTCCCCCCTCCCCAAAACATACAAAAAATAATAATAATAATATATAGAACAGCTCATCTTGTAGAAGATTAGGAAACAACAAAGGCCACAGTCATGACAATAAAATTAAAAATACATTTAAAAGAGACTAATAATCAAATAAACAATCTGTATAGTGTAAGAAATAAAATGTGAAATATACACAGCAAGGCGTGTCTCAGAGTCCAACATATTAATCACTTTCCTGAAGCAGTTGCAGTACAGGGTCCCACATTTTTTTAAACATGTCTCCCCTGTCCTCATTATGGAATCTCAGTCTCTCCAAGTGAAGCATATTTGCCATTTCTCTCAACCACAGTTCATACGTGGGTGCAATGTCTGATCTCC
>OMNN01051734.1:0-22065 GCA_900302755.1 Chromis chromis | reverse complement strand
GCATATTTTTAAGATGCAAGACGGTCTTTTTAAAATCAAAAGAACCGTTTGATTAAGCCATGCTTGCAGGTGGTGCGTGTTAGCCGT
The DNA here is from genome assembly GCA_900302755.1 of Chromis chromis. Classification (NCBI taxonomy): domain Eukaryota; kingdom Metazoa; phylum Chordata; class Actinopteri; family Pomacentridae; genus Chromis; species Chromis chromis. The sequence goes on along the minus strand of OMNN01051734.1, from coordinate 21,978 downwards.
GAGGCAGGACGCACCTGCATTGTTAAAAAGTGGTGCTCGGTGCAAACTGGCAGAAAGAAACACACAGCAAAGGAGAGTGTGGCTTCAGCAACGCAACCCCCCTCTTAGACTCGACTGATCCTAAAATTAAATAGCGCAAGGAATGCAATAATGGAAGCGCAGGGTTGTGAGGGGAATAGAGGGCCAAGACGGACAGAGAGCTCAGGAGAAAGAGGCAGACTGGTGTTACTACTGAATTACAAAAGACTGCAGCAGGTCTATGAGCGAAACCAGCTGATGACCAGTGCTGCCACTTCCTACTGGGTCAATCCCAGTGGGGAGGAGTGGCAGGCAGTTGGGGCCTGAAGGTGCACCGACACTCGATTCCTCCCCAACTTTTCTTCATCTCCTCACTTCCACCGGCCCAACAAGTCTCCCTTCTTCTCACTGGAAAAGCAGTGGGAAATACCTGGCAAGCGATACCATCAGCTCTCTACAATAGGGCAGGCCTACAGCTGACTGAGCTCCTGGGGGAGAACAGAGGCTCTTTGACAACACCCCCCCTCCTCCTCCCTCACCCACCACCCCTCTCCTTTCCCTCTCGGCTAGCCCACGCTTTCTCATTTAGCAGTCGGCAGGTGGTTGGATTTCACTAAAAAGCCCTTTTCCCAGAGTCTCTAGCGTGGGGAGAGATGGGAGAGCAGAGAGGGCCTTTTAAAAATAGATCTGTTCAGTTAGCGACAGGCTACAGATTCACACTGCTATGTTTCAATGTGAAATGACTCCGAGGGCTTGTCCCTTATGCTAGCTAGACTAGAAACCGCAAACTGATCGACAGCTAGTCTCTGTAGCACAGGGGATGTGCTATGCTAATGTGCTGTGCTGGCTGTTTTGGCTCTAGAATAACCAACATTTATTGAACCACATTATAATAGCTTCTCAATAAGATCCCTACTGAAAACTGTGGAAATTTAGTCAGATGATGGCATTATAAGACAATTACTTCAGATTTAAACAACTCCTTTTAAATGTACTCACTGGAGTTCAGGTAATTTTTTTAATTTCAAAATGACAGATTGTAATAATATCTAAATGTCTGGTGTACTTGAGTAGCTGCAAAGGGAGCAGTCAGGAAGTCAGCTGTTCTTGTCAGAGAGCCTCAGTGAAATTATATTTACACTTTAACTGCACCGTTAAAAATTTATAACTGAAGCGACTGAGAAATTGAGATTTAATGTGGATCTGTCGCATCTGGTCGATACATAATGCAGTTAATAAATGCCAGCATTAGCAAAAATAATGAGACACGCTATATACAACGTGAAGGAAATTACAGCTGTCACATATTTGAAGAAGAAAAACGGACGCCCTTGTAAACATTAAGAACATGGCAGGTTTGTGCGGCTGCCAACAGTTGGGCCAAAGTTTGACAAAAGGAGGAGGCCTGGTTATCCAGCTCTGTGTGTGTTTGTGTCAGACGTACTGCTGCTGCACAGCTTGCTGTGTATGCACATGATACATACAGTGACACACACACACACACACACACATACAAAAACTCCCCCCAGGGTTCTGTGGCGGCTGCAGCAAGAAGCGCCAGCTGTCCACATCAACGACTCCCTCAACACACACAAGGTGTTTTTATCAGTCTAGCCTGCAATCTTTCTGTATTATACACTGAACTCAGCACACACAAACCTATCTCTAATATTATTCAAGCCTCATCTTTGTTGAATTACAGAGGTAGCCATGTTGTGTGACATACACTGAGGTAAGAAGGGCAGAAGGATGTGTGCTCTCCATCTTAAACCAAGCGGCCAGCCAGTTAGTCAGTTAGGAAGGAAGGAGACTTGTATGGCAGCCTGCCACCTGCAGCGACAAGCACAGTCCTGCTGCAGTGGAGTGAAGGGATGAGCACTGAGGACAGTACTGTGTGTATGTGTGTGTTGGAGTGTGCTTGTCAGAGATAGGAACCGTGTCTATGACTGTTAAAAGTATGCCTTGTATACAGTACGTGTTACTGTGTGCATGCATATGTGTTACAGTACACTTGCTGGTGTGCACAAATGCTGGTTATCAGCGTAGTATGTATATGTGTGTGCACCGACAAGTTTTTTTGTTGTGTGTCTCCACGCTTCTAGGGTGTCTCCTATTGATCCCCCATGGCAGTGTGTATAATCTCTAGAGAGAGGATCTATAATCCAGGGTGGGGGGGTGGATGAGTGTACAGAACAGGCTCTGGAGATGTCTGGCCCGGCCTGGGGAGGTGGTGAGAGCTCAGCCACAGGGCACAGATCGATTTGGCATGTCTGCTTGCACTGCATTGGGCTGTTCACCACAGCAGCAGACCATACAAATGACCCGGGACACAGTCCCCTGGCCACCATCACAGACACACTCCTCCATCCCTTTTAAACAGCAGCAAAGCTAGAGTTAGCTGCAGGCCCACCTACTGGCCAATTGCACTTCCCCGTCCACCCTTCCCCATCCAATCGATGTGCACTAAGCCGCCTGAACCCATCTTCAAGGGATAGAAAGGCTAAGCAGTGAGATTGGAGGGTGGCTGGAGACTGGGAGTGTGGAGATGGTTTCAATACTAGCTTACCTGTTATTTCTTATGTGATGACACAGGCCTGTATGCTTCTATATCTCTGTGTGACAAAAGCAATCAAAACAGTATTTTGGTTCAAAATTTCTTTCGGCTTCTGCACTGCTCTCCATCGCAGTCTTCCTCTCCCCACGTCTGGGGTGGCGTAAATCCCTCTCTGAGGGTGGTCAGTTTTACATATTGTGTGTCACTAGACGGCTATAAAGGGATTTAACATTTAGTAAAGCATAATCCATTGCAGGATTTGTGCCTGCCTAAGCTGCACACATCAAATCTGATTGCAAGAAGGCTGCTACCAATGACCAAGCAGGAGGAGGAAAACAAGCACACACAGACACACACACACCCACACCCAACCTATCACTTGAACAATAAGCAGAGGAGACAGCAGGAAGTCAGTTGCTGAGGTGGAAGATCTGCCATGTTATAAATAGGAGCTAAATTACAAATGAGTGTGCCGATGCGGGGGCCACCACTACTGAATCGGGGGCTCATTCCTAATCTAACCCAATCTAACTGCTCCAGTCTACACAGTGGGGGCAGGCTTGTGACATTCAGACCTCTCTAAACCTGTCAAACTAATTGAAGGATAAGACAGGAAACATAAATATTCCCCATCAACCAGACTCTGGCTGCACCGTTCGCTCGGATGTGGAAATATAAATATTCGGTAGGGATAATTCACGGTCGACTTTGTTTATATGCCTTTTGAATGTTTCATTGATGTAACTGAGTGCTTCCGTTTTTTCCACACAAAAAAAAGAAGAAAAAAAAGAAACCCTCTCAACCAAACCCCTCTCAGCCCTTTCTACCCCCACCTCCTGCCCCGCATGGTTGGTTATGAGACACAGCACTGGTGCTCTCTCTATTAAACATGAAATGCCAAGTAAAAAAAGGGCTTCAATGGAGTCACACAGAAATAGAGCGAGCAACAACAAGGCTGGGGTTCAGTGTGCTGCTTGCTCGAGGACCTCCACTGATACCGGTGCACAGATAAGTTAGCTGACCAGATTACACGGCTTGACTGAGAGTGTAGGTGGGGATGTCTGGCTGTTTCACTGCAACTACCTGAGGATATTTATTTAGGAGTTAAAAAGGAAAAAGGAGGGCTGAGTATTTGTGCGGAAGTGTGCACGGTTTGATAGTTGAAGGAGAAGATAACCTAACACACTGGCTGTAATTTTCTACGTCTTCCCATTAAATATCCAAGCAATGTGGGCCGCCCCCCCACTACTTGACCTTTTGCTAGCTCCTAGATAAATGAAAAGACATGGCGCCGATGATTTAGTTGCAAGGAGGATAGCGCTGAGCAGCAGGAGAGAGAGTAGACTATACACACATGACTCGCGAGCCTGGCTTCCTTCCGTCAGTGTGTGTTGACATTCCCGCCTCTAATACAACCAATTTATAAACAGTAGGTGAACAAGAGGCCATGTTTACAGCGGCGGAAAAGGTTGGTTCTCTTTTCATCCTCAGTCATCCGACATAATCAAGACACTGCACCGCAGCTCAAAAAAATCTCTCCAGGAAACTAGAATAGTTTGTGGCCCCAGAGGAGATAGCATATTTTCAGTGAGTCAGACGGTGTTGGGATGAAATCATTATCGTGGCTGTCGTCACTATCACATCATATAGTGAAGCACCACTTTGCTTTATTGACTTTGCTCAAGACAAAGCTCAGAGTGGGTCAACTTGGAATTGATTGTATGATGCATCAGCTTCTCGCCTGAGGGAGTACTTCTGTTGTGAGACTTGCTACTTTGTAGAATCTGCAGTCCCTCAGCAGCTTATGTCACCCGAGATGACTGTTTCTTTATGAACACGGGAATCAATCATCGATCAATTAATTTTTCTTTTTAATCCCTAAAACAGGCTTATCGAGTTAGATGCATAAATTAATATATGGGATGCTAAAAAGGTGGGGTTGGTAACCTGGCAAAGTCTTTAAATGAATGCTGACGTGTATTCAGTGCAGTTTGTAACAAAGCTAATAAGTGCGGCTCACCTGCTCACACAATTAGATTAGCCATGACCAGGACTTACCTCCGGGTCTGTAAACAACATCGTCCTCTGTAATGAAAGACGTGATTTCTCCGTTCTCTGTGCGCTCATAGCGTGACTTCTTCTTAGGCATCTTCTTTTTGCCCTTCTTGCCAGCCTCCTCGGCTGTGCCGCTGCCTCCGCCAGTGCTGCCATTGTCGTTGTCCTCGTCTTCGCTGTGCTCGCTCTCTGCATAGTTCTTGGCTCCGCCCTCCAGCGTACAGCTACGTCGGGGCCTGGAGCTCTCACTTTCACGGTCTCCCCGGTCCCCGTCCTGCCGGCGGGACTTACCGGCCTCTCTTTTGTCCCGGTCCCTGTCTCTGTCCCTGTCCCGCTCTTTCTCCCGTTCCTTCTCTTTGTCGGCCGTCATGATCCGCCACGTGCCTTCCTCAGTCCTCTCACGGCTGGGCCTCCGTGAAAGGTAGACTGTGAGCCTGGGCTTCAGTCTTCTGAATTTACCAGTCAAATCCAGGGAAAATTTGGCCACACCAACAACCCCAGTGTTTCAGAAAAGCTGTGGAAGAGAAGAAAAAGGACAATTAACATAAGCTTGCGTCAATAACCATCATCTTTACAATACAGAAGCTGCATGTTCTCAGCTAAATGGCTGCTTTGTACTCGAGAAGACCTTTTGTGGATGAGAAATACAAGATTAGTTCCTGGAGATGAAGCAGCTGTGCTGACTCTTCTCAACATCACATTAATTGTTGGCATTCCCCTCCACAACTATGTATACTCTAGAGAGCACTGAGCAGCTTTATCCAAAAGCAGAATCTTCTAACTTCCTGCTCAAACGTGTTTCCATTCTTTCAGAGAGGTGCTAAAACATAGTTATTAAAGGGTAAAAGAGAAAAGTAGGAAGACAAGTGCGGCGGGTAAGGGGAAGTCGTAACTGAATAAGGTACTGCAGTATTGAAGATGAAGCATGAAGCCCAATACAATTACTCAGAGATAATGTACTGAGGGTTTTGTCGCTGTTTTTGTAGTCTATAAGGCCACGGGAAAGATGTAGCAATGACAGAGTTAAGAGGTTGGCTTCTCTGCAGACCATTTGTGATGACACCAGGCTCAATTCTGCTCATCTGTGAGCTTGTGAGTGTGGTTTTGTGTGTGTGTATGCTGGTTTACTGGACTGCACCCCACCCCAGCCCTCTGCCCTGGCTGACAGTCACCGCTGTGTTAATGTGAAGTGACAGCTCTGGAGGGAAGAATATAGCAATCCACTGGGTAGGGAAAGGGGGGAGAGGAAGGAGGCAGAGTCAGTCATTGCCATGCCTAGTCCACTGCCACTTTTAGCTATCTATGCCCTGCCACCACTTTCTCATGCCATAATGAAATCCTCCATAAACAGTGAAGTGGGTAAAGCTGAAGCAGCACGCTGTCTGCCCTACACTGCCTGTACACACAGCGCCTACAAAGGAGGCTACTCATTTACTGCCAGTGTCTCCCCCCTTCTCCACCCCCACCGCAACAAATTAACTAGAAATAGTTATTACAGCCCCCAGAGGGATCAGACCAGGCAATCAGCACCCGTGTTACCATGGTTGTGATGGCAGGGTTGGAAGAGTGAAAAATTAGGCAGGGACAGAGATTGAACCAGGTAAAGCAACACCAGCATCGAGTGAAAATTATACAGCACATCTTTCAACGAGAGAATAGACGGAAAGTGGAAGGTGGAAGAAAGCACACACATATACAATGAAGCGCTTTTGACAACGGCACTCCTCAGCAGCGGGTGCTGTCATCTCGTGAGCAGACACCAACTGACAGGGCAGCTGCTCTTGTCGTCGGCTTCAACACAAACACCGGGCCTGATTAAACTGCAGCCTCGTCACAGCCCCATTAATCACCTAATGATGAGTTACCACGGCGACCACTGGGCTGCCGGCATATACACACAAGAACACATTAGTGCACACAGAAGACGCGAGGGCTCAGGAGAGTACTAACGGGTATGCGCTACAAGGACACACACACAAGACTGATATATATACCAAGGTGGTGTGCCAAAATACATACGGAGCCCCCTGCCTATGTAGATATCCAGCAACATGTTTTAGAGGTGTGAGGTACATGAAAACCTTCATGAAGGTACCATTTGATAGCACAACTCTAATCCTGGGGGCTGCCAAAATCTGTGTATGAGCTAAGCACCTCTTCTCCCCTCTAATCAGTAACATAAGCCTCTTCCACTGAAACCAACAAGGACTCTAAACTGTTGCAAATGGAGGGCTGACCCATTCGTCTTTGATGTCAGGGGCAGTTATAAGCCGCTACAAGTATCTTTACAATCTTAGGTGCTATTAGTTTGCATCTGGATACACTTTGCGCAACTGCCTCATTCCAAATTCTGTATCTCCAATTACCTTTCTGGCGTTAACGTAAATGTATTTGTTAGCCCTCAAAGAAACAAACAAAAAAAACCCACTGGTTTACATTTAATTCTGTTAATCTCTCACTCGTCAACTAACAATGTGTCCAATTGTCTAAGGTTAATTTGCTGCTCGCCGGTAGTGTGGTTTGAGTGCGTAAAAAAAGCAGTGAGTCAGTTTGAAGTAGTAACACCGCGGCAATGAAAAGTCATAATGTATTGATGGCTGAGAGGGAAGAGAAACGAGAAAGCGAGACAGAGAGCGAAAGCGAGGGAGATGGCTCTCCACCCACTACCTGGGAAACAAAGTGCTTAGCAGAAAGGAGTGCTGGCTGCCTGGCCGATGAATAACGCTGTGAGGGGGCAGGTGAGGCTTGGAGCTATTACACATCAATCACTGGGCCAGGACCCTTTGAAAGATACCAGCTGTCTTAATGGAAAAGAGAAGGAGGGGGCAGTGGCTGGAGAGGGGTTGAGGGGGTCCCAGCTAACAGCACCTAATCCACAATTTACATTACTGCAATGGAGTCAAGGGCTAGCAGCCAGCGGGGCCCAGCTCAAATACATTTCTCTTTTCCGTGCCTGTTTAAATGAGACCTCTGGCCTGAAAAACCACACAGTTTGTGGCTCGATTAACACATCATCCCCCACAATGGCCACACAGCAGGTTTCTGTTACTAAACACAGCTTTTTTTCCCGCTCCCGCTCTCTGTCTCCTGAACAGCCTTTTAAAACGCCATGTTTTATTCATTCCAATCACTCCCACATTTACCCAAATCCGTGCTCATCTCTGTAGTTTTAATCAAAACCTGTCTAAGGATAAACATCCAAATTATCATGCTTTGCTTGAGTACCTCTATAGAGTGATAAAGCTGTGGGGTTTCTTTTTATCCCGCAAAATTTTAGTAATTGATTAGCTTGGATTATATATTTGCAAAAGATGTATGTTATTTCATACAACATCCTAGCAAACAAATATTCGAGAACATAGAAGCTTCTGCCATACATTTAAATGCAAATAGAATCTTACACCAATACAACCAACACAGTGATCCACTCAGTTTTGGGAGAGAGACTGAAAAGTCATTCATGGCAATATTCAATTGGAGAATTATGAAGTGGCAAAATGTGATTGGCAAGGATTTAGGGCCGGCTTTGCAAAGGGATTGAATGAAATACTCGCATGAATACAGATTAGAGGAGAACAATGTTAGCATGAATATACACAGGGTTATTAACAATGAGGGCAACTCAAATTGATCCGAATAAACCAGCCAGATCCTCAGCGGCGCGGGGATCCTAGCTGTGGTGATGTTGAGCTGCAGCAGGTTTTCGTCAGCTCCAATCCATTACTCAGTGCGATCTAATCTAAGCTGCCATCCAAGCCCCCTAGAAACAACAGCACAATGAAAGGCTCAGCTGGAGGCGAGGGGTAGGCCACTTCATAAGGGATTCTCTGTGGTCTCTGCACCCTGCCTGCTTTGTCTTACCTGGTGCAATCATGGCTTGCTTTATTCTCTGAGGCCCTCTCTGTTTTAGTTCACATTGGCAGGGCAAAGACACTTGTCTGCTCCACTTGTTTTTCAATTCACTGATGAGTAACCACATCTTTTTTCCCTCTGCTAAAGCTGTGCTCACAAAGGCTCTATTTTTAGCCAGGCATCCGGGGTTAGTTTAGTAGGTAAAAGCCATGCCTGAAAAAAAAAAAAAAAGATAGCTTGGGGCTTTCCAACATCAACATTTAAACCTGCCTAGAGACTCCTGTGATAAAAAGCAAAGCAATGCTGCACAAGAACAGATCCTCATGCACAATGGTGCTATGTGAAATAAACTATTACTGTCTAAAAAGATTAAGTAAGAGAATTAACAAAATGTTCCTGGGTGAACAACGGCATCCGATACTTTCTTTTTGCTATACAAACCAATGAAACATATTCCCTGTCCAGCGGTCCAGAGGTACTTTCGTCTATAGTCGTAAGAATCACACTGTGTGCTCCACAGGGTCTAAGCCTCTACTCCATCTCTAAAAGAAGGCTAAATCCCCCTCTAGTCCCTGTTTGTAAGCTCTTCGTGAGGGCTCCAAATGGCCCTGAGGGAGCCGCTCCACAACCCAAGATGTCCATTATCTACAGGGTCTGTGAGCAGGGCTTCATTTTGCAGCCTAATACCGGCTACCTCTCGGTCTGCCACGTTCGTCTGACTGGAGCAAAGCTGAAGGCCATTTCGGCAGCTCTGACTGCTTCACGAGGCATCATGTTTTGACACAGCTCCTGAGGGAAATGCCAGGGTTGTCCATTGTCACCCTTCCCCTTTCTTCTAAATGAGACACTCTTGAGAAATGTAATCGCGAGCAGGGCAGAGAAGGACCTCTCCCAATGTGTCATTGATAACAGAAGCAGGAGAATGTGAGGTATGTGGCGACAGACTCTGCTCTCATGAATGTGGCTCTTAATTGAGTTTCCCTGTAGATCTGTGAGCAGTTTTTTTTTTTTTTTTTTTTTACAGTGTGAATAAAGGGCCTGATTCGAAAGGATTTTTAGTGTTTTTCACCTCTGGAGAGGCACTGACAATTCAATTTTTTGGTGAATTATGCAGCTGTAATGGAAATTTACCCAAAGGTAAAGCCGGGGTCAGGAGAAGTATAAATACACACCGGGGACACATTCAAGGCTGATTTGTGCTAGAAAATATCTGTATCATGTATGTTTCTTCAAACATTTATCTCTATAAAATATAACAGAGCTGTAGGGGGGAGTGGGGTGAGGAAATGAGTTACATGACATTTTCTCAGTTCAAATGTATACGGTGTAAAGATTTACTGGGAAAGAGGGGAAAAAAACCAACAGTGATTTTGTCTACTGTTGAAAGGACTCTTGAGATTTTAATATTCGAGCACTCAATCATGCACCACTTCCACTGATATTCTGCAATCAAACATCCCCACTCTTCCTCCGCAATCTGCCTATCAGCTTAACGATCCTATCCATCAGTTCAACTCCAACTGGTCGTCTAAATGAGTGTGAGAGTGGAGGAAATGTATTCATACGGCTGCCCTACATCCTCCAGCTACTCTAATCACTATGCCACACAGAGTGACGTGCCAACACGGAGGAAAAACTAACATAAATAGATTAGAGTGACAGATAAGACAGCTCTGAAGTTTCAGACTGACAGCACAGGCCAGCCGGGGCACTGAAGGATGTCTTGAAGAACAGTTCCCAAAAAACAAAGCCATTAGGTCAGTACACAAAACAATTTTTCCGCTTAAATTATTTAGCTGTGTGGTGGCAAACTGTGCTATCCTGGAGCAGATGGTCGGGGGGTGGTGGAGGACAATCCCTCCTTTCAATGTCTCCTAATGATCCGAGCCAAAAAACACCTCCACCTCTAGAATACCACAGGATGGTATTACCTCTAATTAGGAAGGGCTATTATTTTATATGCAAACACCTCTCCTCTAACCACCAACCGCCACCGCGCCAACCGTCTTGACTGATTGCCACTACAAAATAAATAAAACAAAGGATCCCTCTTTTTAAACATAGCGTACCCTTTTGTTTGTTACCCCACATGCTAATTTCAGCTTTCTCGCGACCACAGCCATAACTCATAAGTCTGTGTGTAAGCACTGCAAATAGATGCTGTCAGTAAACGTTCTCCAGTTGGAGATGTGTTTGTTTAAGGAAAAGGACTGGTTTAGAAAGCAGTCCGCGGGGGAGGCGAGTGGGGGAGTGCAATATTCAGTCTAGCGTTCAACCTTGTCATCCACCATCTCAGTTGTGCAGGCCAGTGATCCTAGGCAGAGGGGAAAGCACCCTCTGCAACGCACATGAGATGAATAATATGAATGATGAATCTGTGAGGCGTCCATGCAGCTAGTCATGCTTCTTAAACTATACCCACAGACGGGGCGGTGTTGTAAATATTGCCCGATTCTGGATGCGTTTCCTCTCCCTCATCAGAAAAGAAAAAAAAGAAAGAAAGAAACAAGGGGGAAGTGGCAAGGAGTGATGAAAACGCTGCTGGAACAAGCAGGATCCGAGCTCCGAGCTCCCATATCCTCTGAGGACAGCTCATAAAACATGCAGTGGCTGGGACTGGGCCTCTAGAAGCAGTGGCGTTTTAGTGCATGTTGCCACAAACACACAGGCCACACACACAGGTAGCCTGCAAACACACACAATTAATTTTAAACAGTGCACAGGAGTCAGACCTGCACAGTTTACTCCTTTGGCCACAAGCAAATGCTCAGGTCCTCATCTAAATATAGCTACAAAAGGCAACTATTTTCCAAACATATTACCAGGAGAGGCCTAGAACAATGGGCTTTTGGAAAAAATTTGAGAATAGAGGCAAGGTATTACGCAGTGTACAGTAGTGATCCACAGATTAACTCTGCCTGTTCATGTGTGAAATGGAGACTTGATCCCCAACTGATAGTGTGCTATGCCTCCAGCAAACACAAGCTGCATATTTTTCATCTTTCCCAACACCGCACAACTGCAATATATTGGATTACACATACACAACAGTGGCACATTAAAAGTACAGCCCAACACAACACAGAACAGTCCTGTTGTCTTTTTTTTTTTTTTTTTTTTAAAGCAGAGGTGAACAAAGCTGGCTGCGTGTACGAGTTGCTGTGAATAAGCCTCAGATATTCTTGGAATGTTAATGTTAGGCTTTGACCATGGCAGTCTCACCGACTTCTCCTCTCGTCGCCGGGCCATTAATAACAACGAAAATACTACTTAGCCCTGCCAGTGCCAATATCACATTTAAAATTTGAGAACGTCACCTAAACGGTTTGTGTTACTCCACAAAATAACATAGGAGGAGAAAATATAGTGCCAGAGTAACTGTTTATACTGCACTAAATTACCACAATGTTATGAGACACGATTGTTAACTAATCCCATGCTTGCATTGTGTTTAAGCACACCATATGCTGTGTTCATGCATAGGAAATGAGCTTCAAATACATCTGCCGTCGGTGAAAAACTAGGAGGGCAGGTTTGTGGAGCTACACTCTTGTTAAAATAGCTTCCCACTGCATCTGCAAGCTTATAAAAAGCCACTGAGAGCACATTCACTACAGTAGTGCATTCATCTACGTGTATACACACATGTCAATCTCAAATGTGTAGGCCACTGACACACACCGTGCAGACATATAAACAAAAATTGCTGCTGCTGCTGAGCAACTGTATTTGCAGTCCAGGTCAGACTATGTGCTCAAGCAATAAATGGCTGGAGTGTAATGTGCCTTGACCTTCTATCTTTCTTTCAGCAGCTCCTTACATATATTGCTGTCTCTCCTTATATATCACTTGGGCAAATGGCGTCCTTCACCCTGCTCCCTCCTGTCCCCTCCTTAAAAGGCTGAGGGGACATCTTTGCCGGCTGTACTCAATTGACAGGCCTGGCAGCTTCCTCACCGAACACAAGGGGAGGGGGGGGACAAGGCTCGACGTTGAGGGGAAACGCTGCAATGAATAATTATGTTTCATAACATGCCCCACCCCCCCTGCTTTATTAGCATCAAACAATAATTAATGGGGAACAAGGGGCAATGAAGAGTCTGCTTTTCGCTTTCCAGAACAAGAGGGTCAGTATGCCCTTCAACCCCTTCCTCTCTGCTCACCGTCAAAGCGGGAGACACCTCATCCCTCTAAAAACATGCTCTTAGCTTATTTATGATGCCGGTTGCTCTGCTGGAGAAAAGGCGGCATTCCTGCTACACTCAGCAAAACTGGCCGGATCACTTTACGCAGCAGTTCACTACTTCCATCTCCACACATCTTCTCAGCGGGCCAAACAACAATTCAATAATGAATATGAAATGCCTCCTAATTGATGTCTATGGGAGTTGGAGCAGCTGAAAATACGAGGCTATTGGACATGGGTTTGACTTGATTAGGTTTTTGTTTAACGTCAAAAAAAAATAATCTCTGATCAGCAGTAGCAAAGCCAGTCCTGATCGAATTAGCTTTGCACTAAGAGCTCCATTGATCTTGGCGCTCATCTGTGCAGATGAGGCCTGGAAAGGCAGCTGGTAATCCAATAGCAGCGATGGGAAGTGCTTCAAGGACTCTGCTGTGTTTACCCACCTATTTCCTACACAGAGAGGCAAGACGTTAGTGCACGCCACTCACTGGACTGATTGGAAGCCCCAGGGCCTTGGGAGCGCCTCTCTGAAATGAATGAGAGCCGCAGTGTGACCAAAAGCAAGGTACTTGAAAGCTGAAAGTAATTGCTTTCACCACAGCTATCATGTAATGAGTAAACAGGATGATTCAAGCAGAGCTCAGATCAGTGTTTAAATGAGCTGTGCAGTAACAAGTCCTAATACAGGCTTCACTTCATAATCTTGGCGAAAAATCTAAAACCGATATCAGTTTAGAGTTTTGATTCACATGACATTTAAAGCGTAAAGGGTTAGGAGAATCAATGCAGGGAAACCTGTCTTTACACAGTGATAACTTCATCGCAGCCGGCACTGATGCAAAGCTGCGCAATCAATTTTGCATGACATGAATGACATCGAACAAGCACCCAGAGGGCAGAGATCATGTGAAATGAAACAGAGCAAAACTAAGGTAGTCGAGGGCAAAACATACAGCTGCTTCGCTTTTGGAAATAGTTCAAGTGAAGTGCCCCTGAATAGTATTGCTGTTGTGCATTAACTATAGTGCTGCTGCCACAACAGCGCTGTTTCTCACTCACACACACACACACACACACCCGTAATCCATCAAGGATTCATGAGTGAATGCTCAATAACAGACTGAGTGCATTTCTCTCCTTCATATCACTGCAGCAAGAAAAAGAGTGAGAACTCTTCAGCAGCCCACAGACACACCACAAACACACACTACTCTCATACCACACTAATAACCTTGGGCTGTCTACCAATGCCGTGACTTTATGGAACAGTATGGGCTCTAAATAGAAGCTCAATTTCTCACCAGCAGTCTGTAACAGCTCTATTTCAGCCACCCTGTCATTAAATATTTATCTTAGCAGAGTGGACGACACCAAGGTGATAACCATTTAAAAATCCAAATCTGGGGCTTTTGCTGCCCCTCACACCCCGGCTCGCTCCACCACTGCCACAACAAAGACCTATTTTTAAAAGGATTATCTACAAGTGTTCCTTTAATCAGCGCATGGCAGAACTGTAGAAATCCCTCAACAACAGTCCCAGAGGAATACCTTTCTCTGAAGCCCTATCAGGCAGACAATCTCCTTCACTGACAGCAGACTGAGTGAGTGGGAGTGAGTGTGTTTGAGGATGAAAAGATGTGCTGCTACCTTGCTATGATGTCCTCTCCAACAATCTCAGAACAAAGGCCTCCATTTTGAAGTGGAGTTATGATGGCACGGGGCTCTTAAGGTCCTCTGTTGCTGTGTGTCCTATTGCTTTCTATCCTCTTTGTTAGCCTGCTGTTTGTTATGCTTGCGAGATAAGCCACTGTTGTGGGTGGCTGGGTGTACTACAGCAACCGGTGTACTGCTTGAGTGCCAAAGCCGACAGTCTGTGGGAGGGATTGTGGGCGTCATAGATCACTAGGAGACAGATGTCCAGTCTTGCCCCAACGCTGACTCAAACACTAACCCCAAAAACTGTATGTTTGCAAACTGGACTGCTTCCTGGTAGGTCTTAAGTTGATCTTTATCAGACTTTATCGTGGCAACCTTCCTCGTTCACTGGCGCAGGGCTGAGCCGCTTTGTTATTTATGAAACATAAGAGGTGGAAGTCTACTCTGCTGCGGCCCGATAAACATTACAAGCTGTCTCGTGCAGGCAAACAAGCAACCTGTATTTGACACCAGGCGTGAGCATACAAAGACATGCGAGTTTGGATAAAAGCATAAGCATTAAATTAATATTGCGAATGCCTCTGGAGAACAGATGACTGACAGGGCACTGGTATCATTGTCTACCACGAGCCCAATGAGATTTTCTGCTGCTCTCAAAGTGACATGCTCCAGTAAGCAGAATCAAACCCTTTGAGCATCTGTTGTCTTTAAACTCACCCTCTCTTTGTTTCATTGTGCGCCCGCAGTTAATGATTTCCTCAAGATCTCCATTTTGCACATATGATTTACATGTTTGAAATGCTCAGTTGAGCAGACACAGGTTTGCGAAGCAACCATTACTGCACAGCCGAATCCAAGGAGTGTTTGGGCAGAGCTTAGAAATTTCATTTCAAAAGCTAGGCTGATCAAGAGAAAACAGACAAGGTATCAGCATATTGCTTTTCAGTTTCTTCTTGTTTACATATCTGGATTGTGCAGTCATCCCTTCCAGAGAGAATCACCGCCAGCAAAAACAATTACACTCCCCCCGCCCAAGCACAAGCCTCTCACCGACTGCCTCGACTCAGCTTGACAATCAAGCCCATTAGATCTTTCTGTGAATTAATGCTAGTTAACTTAAAGCACTGACACACATCAAGAATAGTCATTAGCCTGTCTTTTTAGCATAAAAAACAGGAATGATTTGCCGGTTCAGAGAGATCATCTCCCTACATGCAGCCTGGGGCAGCCCTTACTGTCTACCTCATTATTTTTAGAAGAACAAGGCCACTGATGAATCCTGTTGGATTAAATGTAAGATGCTCTTCTTATGACCTGGCTTACACACAACAGCCGACTGCTTTAAGCTGCTCTTCTAACAGACAAAAGAAAATGAAGTAACTCGCCAACACTGTAAATATACGGATAAATCTCCCTCAACTGAGCTGCAAAATCAAAGTGGAATTGTTGGAGTACATCACTCCCACACAGCTGCACATTCTGCAGTGAGAAAAGCTGTCAATGTTGGGCTTTTTGTGGATACTAGCTGAGCTGACAAGTGCCAATGATCCGCTATGAGTGATAAAGACATTCATTCCTGCTTAGAGAGAGAGTTTTTCCAGATGTGATAGTCTGCAATGCTCCAGTGCTTCATTACAGGATAGAAAGAGGCTGTTGCTGTGTTTTCCCATTTACGTTGCCAGGGTGACAAATGAAAAGCAGTATCACCCGCACAACTAATCAAATGAGTGAGTGACAACAAGTCAATATTTTCTCATTGTGTGGACAAGCAATATATCTGCACAGTAACAGCCTGTGCTGCAAGGCTTCGGCAATGCTAGACTGACTGCATTAGAAGGATAATATGCCAATAATCTGGCTCGGTGCCAAAAAAGAAACGGAATCAAAAAGAATGTTTTCCAACTATATGCTGAATTACCAACTCGACAGACATTGTCTAGACTCATACTTCGAACAAGCGTATTCTGTTGTGTAATTGCTACAAGCCAACAAAGACAAAAGAAAAAGGGAATTGGACATTGATCTGTAGCGCTTTAAGGATAAACAACTCATCCTAGGAGCAACCATGAAGACAACACCGACCTAACTGTGATGATCGAGAACATTAAAAAAAGATTTACAAGCACTGACTAGTACGTGTTCAGAGAAGTCAGACTGTATCCATTTTGTGCTAATTCCTTTGGGCTCACTTGTCATTTTTAAAAGACATCTTATGAAAAAAAATAGACAATTATCCTGCTTTTGATTACATCCTTTAAAAAAACTTAACACAAAATGGAGTAAACATCATCTCTACAAGCCTGGTTAAACACAAGCAAGATCAATGGGTAGATTTATCAGCAAATATTACCATTCGCTGCCTGGCAAGTAATCATTAAGGAATGGCACTGATGCATTATTCATCAGCTAATGTATAATTCAGACTTAACAGCAGATTCTATGCATAAATAAAGCCGTGATACATTTAAACACATTAAATGTTTACTTGCTAAAATAGGATATGAATGCACAGCGTGAATGCTTCCCCCACTGCTATCATTTGATTATTTGCTCGTATTCCTGTGGATGCAGAGACGTAAGGCGGATACCTGACTCCGACACATAATCACACGCACTTAATGGATACACGCAATTGATATCGAACCCCTTGATCTCAACACAAACAGCCATCTGTGTGCTGTTGATCAATAAAATCCCACACGACGATGTGTTCCTAGGTAGAGAAAAATTAGGATTGGTGAGTAAAACCCCACGACAGATGTATAGTGATTTAATTTTCTGGCACGTGGTGATTTATGTACTGCCACTTTATCTCCCTCAGACATCAGGACTGCAAGAATGTTCTCGCTGAAGTGTCAGAGCTGGTGTCAGAGGGACAGTCAACAGGGAGGACGAGGAGGTAGAGAGGACACACAGGCTCCATCTGACGGTGTTCGGAGCGGGCGGCCCTGTGGGGACCGCCATTCCACTTTATGACCATGCACTGAATTAACGAGGCCAGATGTCCCCCCACTTAACATGTGTGAAAAGTGCCCTCTGATGGGCTCAGCTGCTTTAAGGATGTACAGACATAGAGGGGGGGGGGGAGAGAAAGGAGATAGGGCCTATTTTCAATTATCCCAATTTCTCACTCATCGCCGGCTCCTGAGGTTTATGTTAATTAAAGATATTGGCCCTTCCTCTATGCACACAACAAATTAGACGGAATTTTCTACGAACAATCAAAGCACCTCCTCGGTCCTTCGTCGCTCTCCATTTCAGTAGTCACCCACCAGAGGGTACTGCCTCCTTAGCCGTGCTACCACTGTGTACTGTGTCAATCTGTGGCTAATGTATTCTAAATGAGTCACTGGTCCACCACTATCTGCAAGGACAATAGGTCATGAAGTGCCGAGCGAGCTTGTTCCATTTAGAAATGAAACCCGTCTAAAGACTCAACAAGACCAGAAGAGATTTATCATCGTCCCTCAAAAAAAACACACGAGTCTGCTTCTGTGTGGGGGGATGGAAATGGCACCAACAATGGTATGGAAGCCGTGACATCTCATTGATTGTCCACATGGCTTTTTTGACAAGGTGGCTCTCGCATTTTTGTATTGTTAGGGTCAAAAGTGGGAGGGTAACTGTAAGTAATATCTTTTTATGTGGCTGACATATATGCGACTTAGCCAGATTCAAATGGGCAAAAAGTCAGAGATGTAATTTACTTATCTGATCAGCATCTTACAACAGTTTGCTTTTTAATGAGTCGAAGCGCCACATGTGTTTTCATTCATGTAGCGTATTATAATAACAACTGGATCATTTCTTTGTAATTACAATGGAATACAGTTGAGTCATTCAGACTATTACCCAAATGGAAAAGATATCAAGACCCCAGCAGACTTTCTCATTAGAGAGAAAATGAGAGGCCCGCCAACACTGCATCAATTACAACTCGCCTTTCTCCGATTCTTTATGCATTACATCATATTGTTTGGGGAAAAAAATACACAACACACAGACAACCTCAGTGTTTTTCTACCAGCCAACAACTGCCATCATCCTGACACAGGGAAGGAAAAAAAGGGGGGCAGAGACCCAGCGTGGTGCAATCCCAGTGAGGGCCATCATGCGAGCAGATTAAATAACGTTTTTCCAATGCCCTGTCAAACATTCAGCCGCCTCTGAGCAGCTAGACAGCCGTTACAGCCTCACTCTATGAAGCATCTCTCTCTCTGTATGGTCAGAAACGGCCTCTTTGATCCGGATATCGCCCCACAGATTCCTCAGAGGTGACACTCATACACGCTGCCTGTATGTGAGCTGAATGTTTACTCGCTCTCTGTACCTTGTCAGCGGTGAGACTTGTGTTTGTGAAGGGGGGCGGGGGGTGACTCACGCCGCTACGATGCTTCCCCTGGTTTACATGAATCAACAACACAGACTGCGGACTCAGCCCCAGATCAAATTGCACATCAGATTTCATTTCCCACAAACACTGGTATGAAGCAGTGCAAATAGAGATGATTGAAATGATACCGACAGCAGTATGGCAGTGTGTACATAATTAAGATTTAGGCTGCTATACTCTCATCCGATGGCAGCCTCACTGTGAAACGCTCAGCACTCTCCTCCCATACAAATCCCACACTGCAGAACCGACTCGGGCTCCTGTGTACGGCTCCATTAGGAGGGCTGACCACTTCCTCTTTCATTGAGTCCACAAGTAGTGAAACTAAGTGGATATCCTAACCTCTAGGGGAAGTGAAGAGGATGCCATTTCAAAAATGTGTTCAGAAATACAAGCTATGCAAGTTTTCCCACATGATGGTGTAAACTGAGATTGGGATTGTGTGTTGTGCACATGAGGACACCTTACTACAATGATTTCTGTCACACTGCTGGTTACCATTTAAGAAAAACACTTACCCAGTAAAAAAAATACACATGGTTGAAAACAGAAGTCACCTCAAGAGAAACGTATACATGATTTGATTGCTCAAAGTTATTAATTTGCCTATTTTCTTTTTTGGCATTTTGGAGGAGCAAGAACTGAAAATCCTCAATAAAAGGGGCAGAGGTCATTTGTAAAATCTTCACACTCCACATTTGCTGACTACACCTGAGTCAAAGATCACTCAAACATCTAAAATCAGCAATCCACTCAAAGATTAGACAACACAGGGACACTAAAAAGAAACAAACGCTGTTAAATTTTTAACTGTAATTACACCTCATGACTTATACAATGTCACAGCTTCACGTGACTTTTGAAGCCAACTGATCCTCAAGTGTTCAAACAAGCTTTAAATTATATTCCAACAGTCTCCCATTGTCTGTGGGGTCTGTGCCATACATTGGCCGACGTGGTGTCGTCCCACTCAAGTGGATTAATCACATCTGAATCATTAAGCTAGAGGTCACTTCTCAGCTAGCAAGAGGACACACACACACACACACACACACACACGCGTGCGAAAAAAAGAAGAAGAAAAAACGCACAGGAAGCTGGGCACGGTGGAGATTAGCTCCTCACAATTAGCGATGCAACATCTAAGTCCACGTAATTGAAAAATCCAGCAGCAGGGGCAGGATTTCAGGAAGGGGTTTGTTTTTATATGGCACAGATTGAAGGCAACCACCACTTCCCCACTCCCTCCTCTTCTTCCTCGATTGGAATCTTTTATTTGCAGGGCTGAATCTTTCTTTGTGTTTATGTGATCGCGCACCCAGTGGATTCACATCATGACTTAGTATGACCAATTTGGAGTGGTTTAAGTAAACGCACCCTCCCCTCCCTCCCCTCCTCTCCTCTCTTCTACTATAACTCGAAAACACTAGATAAGCTGCCTTTCAGACAAATAACTGTAGTCTGCTTTCAAATCCTAAGCTGCCGCCTCCTAAACACACACACATCCCACCAGCCAGGCCAATCCCCCCCCCCTTCTCCTCTTTTTGCTCTTTTCAACAACAGGCACAGATCCCCCCCCTCACCACCACCACCACCACCCCACAGTGAGAGCTGCATGTGCTTAGGCCAGAGTTCATAGCCTCTGGGGTGCTGAAGGAGGTGAGGAGGGGGGGGGGAAGTCAAGTTAATTTGGTGGTACTTCAACAGTTTGGTACTTGCATGCTTAAAATTCTCTACCCACCTTAACAAAACAAAAATAAAAATAAACTCAACTACTTTCCACTATTACAACCCAATAATCAATTCATGACATGAGCCACAGCTGCAAATCCAACAAACAATCCTTTATGCGAGGGGGAAATCCCACCAGTCAGATTTATGTGCCAGAGTCATCATCATCTATTTAAACTTTTTTTTTTCCTCAAAGTTGATTGATTGCTTCAACACACAGGGGATTTTTTTTCCTAAACATGTTTCCTGGGCAGCAAAGGATGCAAAATAAAAGCTCTCCTTTTTGTTTACTTCATTATAGTCACTTTAAAACCATTAGCCTGGTTACAGGCAGGTTTGCTTGAAGGGGGGTCTTTTGCTACAGTCCAGTGAGAGCCAAGTTTTTTTTTTTGCAACAATGCAGCCAACTTTCAGCTCCCCAGAGCACTCAGAAACATTTGACTCCAGGTCACACACGCTTCCTCCTCCGGGTATAAACAAAATTAGAACACTTCAGGCTCCAAACTCCATGAGTGCCACCCGGCTTTAGTCACCACTGCAGCTCTTAAATTCCGTTTTTCTTTATCAACCCACACGTTTGCCCTCCACCACCACCACCACCACCACCATCTCCTCCAACCACAACTATCCTGCAATCTTTTTTTTTTTTTTGTATTCAACTACTCACCCGCCAGTCTGGTGATTCTTGGGAGTCCCACAGACTGCTGCAAACAAGTTGAAAAAAAAAACGCGATCCTTTGCCCAAGATGACCCAACGAACTTTTTTTTTAAAGCCAGCTGGAGCAAATCCAAGAATCAGGACCAAATTTTTAAAAAATATCCCCCCACGGATTTAAAAAAAAAAAAAGAAAAGAAAAGAAAAGAAAAAAAACGCTGCCCGCACGGAGGGGCTCTCTCTCTCCCTCTCTCTCTCTCTCTCTCAGGCGAGCACTTGCTTCAACAAAAGACCGTTTCACTTTACTGATAGACTGTCCGAAATAAGCGATCAGAGGCGCTACAACCTTAACTCGTCCCCCCACCCCTCGAAAAACCGCTCCGATTCTCCCTCTTCTCGGCCGTGTTGCTGTCGATGATAGTGTCCACATGAAAAGTAACACGGCGCTTGTTTCGAGGGGTAGGAAACCAGTGAGTTCGCCGTTAACAGGCTCCGCTTCCTTTTTCCACACACACACACTCACATATACACCACACACACACACTCTCTCTCTCTCCCCCCTCTTCTTCTTCTTCTCTCTCTTTCCTATGCACACACACTCCACGCTCTCCCTATCGCTCCCTCCGTCTCTGTAAACCCCCTCCTCCTCCTCCTCCTCCTCTTCAGCTGTTCAACAGACGCATCCACATGGCTGACCTAGTCTTTCTTTATCCAGACACTAGTGAAGGAGAATTACGCCGACCACACTCAAAAAAAAAAAAAAACGCGAGAAAAAAAAAATCCAGAGCGAGACAAAAACATGGACTGGATTCAAAAAAAATAATCGTCAGGGACAAAAGGGTGGGTTGGGGGACGCCAATGGAGAGATAGAGTAGAGG
>OMNN01051732.1:0-20180 GCA_900302755.1 Chromis chromis | reverse complement strand
AACAAGCACACTCCCTCATGCAAATGGAAATCCCAAATGTCACTGGCCTACCCCCGCAGGAAAATGCACCCCACCACATGGCAAAAACATCAAACAATCAGGGACATCTTGAGGAACATGACAGTCGCCCAAGATGTTGATTTGACCTCCAAACTTCCTAGACCCCATTCTGATCAAGCATCAACAGGATGCAGTGGAACAAGTTGGATTGACAGAGGCCCCACTGCACAAGCCAGAGTACCCAAAGGATCCACTGCCAATGTCCTGGTGCCAGACCCCATAGGACACCCTGAGAGGTCCTCTTGTCCATGCCCAATGGTTCAGAGCATTTTTGACCACATAAGGGGGACCAACACAATATTAGGCAGGTGGTCATAATGTTATGCCTGATGGTTGTAATTATATGTCTTGAATAACAGTCCAAACTCAAAAGACGAAGACTATAAAATATTTACATTTGAGAAAACTTTGAGCATTTTTACTAAAAAAAAGACAATTAATAACATCTAATCATTTTATCTATAGAGCCCTGCTAAGTTTCTGGGGGTCTAATGATACAACAAAACTGCCAAATAATTATCAAGTGCCCAAATAAAACACAATACCCAATTTTTTTCACCAGGGCTCCTCAGGATGTTAATCCAGCCTCACGGAGACACTAGTGGTTCTCAACTTCTCAAGTATTTTTACAATAAAGTGTAGTCAGCAAACAGATGCTAATGTGGCTAGAATAAAAAATAGTGAAAGAAGCTGAAATTGTGTCAGAAAAAACTGTGACGTGTTCAGTCCAAAGGCTAATTAAAGATGATATGAAGGACAGAAGCTGGTTGTAGCATGAGTGGGAGCACATTGTCTGCTCTCTCTCCACATGAATGGAGGTAAAGTGACTGGAACATTACAAGATACAGTACATCTGATGCACAAACATCCGCTCGTACTCGCGTTGCTATAAAACTCACTGGGACACAAGAATTTCTGGTTGCCGTCTGCAGCATTAAAGATGATGTCGGCGAAACGAAGGCACATGAAAGCCACGTCACCAGCCTCTGTAAGAGCTGAGAAAAGACATCACGTGCAGAGAAACATTCCAGCTGCAGGAACTGGATGCACAGAGAAGACCTCAAATGCTTAAAACGAGGAGATTCACAGAATAAGGTGTCCTCAAGCACCTCTTAAAGTATTTCTGTTCCCCTTAAGTCTGTTCTAGGTACACACTGTACCCAGAAAACCACACACTTGTATCACAAAAAATAAAAAAGTGTGTGTCTGTGTGTGTGTGTGTGTGTGTAGAGGGGAGAGATTTTATAAAGTGAGCGAGCACTCTGTTCATTTGGACCTCGGTAAAGTCTCTTTGTGCCTCACACTGAGACGGAGAGTACAGTAATCACACTGAGTGGCTCCTGACACAGATCAATGGGAGACAAGCTGACAAAAAGATAAAGAAGGACACGGAGAGTAAAACGGTGAATGCTTGATGTATAAAGTCAATGCCTGGCTTTGGCTCGACATCTGGGGCTTTGGCTGTTAGAAGTCTTACATCCTGCGCCGTGTGAAGAGCTCTGTTGCCACCTGCTGGAGGGACGACACGATTGAAGTCTGATCAGAAGCAGAACTAATGTGCTATTACAGCAGCAGGCGAGGGCAAAGCAAAGGTTTCACTTGGGGGGAACCCAGCATTTATTTTCTATAATCCGTGGACAAGACTTTATTTAGCGTAAAGCTGCTATAATTAGTACTTTATGAACCTTAAATCAAATGAGCATGGGTGTGTGAAAGATGCTGTTCACAGGGATAAACCACAGAAACTCGACTCCGTAGTAGTTTTGTGCAGCGTGTTAGTGTCTTTCAGCTCATTGTTTTGGTTTTCTGGCCCACAACTTTACCGTTTTGTTCCACTTTCACTGTCATCATTAAACCTGTTTCCCGCAGCTGTTTTCAGTGAAAGATTTCTAATAACCCACTGCTATGTCTAATATTCACTTTTTTGGCTCTTCTTTTTGGTTGCTGCCAAGTTGTGAGGGACATATCCAGCTTTTTAGAGTTTCAATTTTCAGCTATTACCTTGATAAAATGTCCGTATGGGATTTTCCATATGCTAAAAAATACATATGAGCAAAATAAGCAGTCAGTTCCATATTGAAACTGCAGTGTACTGAAAACAGTCTCAAAAACACAGATTACGACTTCCAAGGTTTGTATGTGACTTTCTAGATCATTGTTCCACTTCAGAATCAACTTCCAGGTCAAACAGCTTTGGCTAAATTACTCCAGTATTGCAACTTGGCATTTTGTAGCTAAGTCATAGTTTTACAGTGTTTTAGCAGAGTGGTAGGTGAGCAGGTGTGCTTGAGCTGCAGCTTCATAAATCTGCACATTTTAGAGCAGGAAGGGGTTATTTTAATGGAAAGAAAAATCTAAATATGTAACACAGAGATACATGGAGTTAAGTTGTTTGTTTGTTTATTTTGCAGAGACAAACTTTAACCCCTCTAAAGCTCTAAAAAGTTGAAAAGCTGCGGATTTAAGTAGTAGTTCTCTGAAGGTAGTACCTGGTTATATTATCACATACATTGTTGTGACATTGTCAAGGATATCCTTACCTTTAACCGTAAAAACAAAAACAAAAAGAGGGTGCTGTGTTTAAAGCTTGTTTCTGCTGCCTCCATCTGATCAGGTACAGTTAAAACTGAATTTGACTGACAAGCAGGAACTAACCTACAAAATATATCAGTGCAATTATTTTTCAGAGTGTAGTTTTTCTTTTAAATATCAAATGTCCAGAAGGAACTGGGCTGTATTTAGTGCTAAAATCCAAATTCACTGAACCATTATGTGTTGTCTGAAACTGCAGAACAAGTACAATTGGGATTTTCATAGTTTGCAATCAATCTGTGCCCATACAGACGCTTATATCTTCATGTATAGTCCAACACTAATTGGCTCATAGCTCTACTTTTTGTTAACTTTACTCATTATAATGGTGAGAGGTTTAGTCTGAGTGTGAAATTAAAGGTCAGACTGTCTTTGTGTTCACACTTGGAGAGCTGACAGCTCAGAGTGTGTATTTATGGAACTCCACCAAGTTAACTTTTTAGCCAGAGAATATTTTTCTTGTCTATTTCTGTAGGTGTTTCTCAGATGTTATTCTTTCTATTTCCAGGAGCTCTTCAAGGAGCCTTGGGGGCTCCTGGAATCCACATGGAAACTAATATTTGATGGTGTTTGTTCCCAGTGAGGCCACTAGATGTCACACAACCAAACAGCAGCAGCAGCTGAATCCACACAGGGATTGTCCCTCCTCATCTGTCACATCCTACATCCAGTTTACTGACTAATAACCTCCTACTGCCGCTGCTTAACAGTGATCGCTCACTCACATGTCTCACTTCGACTCCGCTGTGAGGAAAATAAAGGAGCAACCATGCGCTGAGATCCGTGCGTCATCGGGACCCCGGCGGCGGCGGCGCGTAACTGCTCCTTGGTCGTCGCTTCTGACCACACCGGAGCGAAACGGCTCAGTAAAAACACTCACCGACCAGCCGATCAGCGCGTCCATTGAGCGACCGTCAACCAATCAATCGGTGGCGACCGGAGGCGCCTCAAACCCGCATGTGACCTCCGGAGTGACGCGTCTCTCCGTGGAGAGGGTGCGGAGGGAGATGCGCATATCTGCAGGTCTCTAGCGCTGTCGTAAAACAAGTGTTGGGGAGCGAGTCGGCTGTCATTAAAGCGATGCCAGGAGTAACCAAGTACAATTTAGTGGATGACGCGCAGGATTTGAGGATCCCCATGCACAACGAGGAGGTGTTCAAACATGGGGTCTGCTTCGAGGCAAAGGTAGGAGCTCATCTGCAACAGATTGGAGTTTGTGGGTGAAAGGAAGAAGACCAGTGGATCATCATATTATTAACACTGATGTGGTGGCTACTCCTGTCACTGCAAGGCGATCACTTCCATTCTAACTAATATTTTATCCAACATTTATGTTTTCTGTCATAATAATGATTATATTTTTATTTTTTGCACGACTTTAGCATTTATAAATTCACTTATTTTGGAGAAGTGTTGTTTCAGCTGAGACCTAGATGAATACAGACAGCTGTTTATCTCTGTTTTACAAACACTGCAAGCAATCTTATGACAGTTTTCACTATTTTTCATTTAATGTTGAACTCTTTGGCTTCTTGCATGCAGTAAAATCAATCTGAGTGTAATAAGGCTGCAACTTATAATTATTTTTTATGCAACTGATTAATAGTTTGCACTTTAAAACAATTTTGCAGGAGCATAAGTCATTATACTATATGCTTATTATTATTTCTATTGTTATACTGCACTTTAATTTAATACTCTTTTTTACTGTAAATGCCAGCATAATTTTGCACGTTATTTCCTCTACCAGCACGATTTGCATGTTATTTTGCACATTAGTTTCCTTATTTTTCTTAAATGTAGCATGCATGAGCCACTAGATTAGACTTGATTTTCTATCTATAAAATAAAATCTATCTATTTATCTATCTATCTGTCTCGATGTCAGTCCTATGCTGCAAAATATCCACTCTAATATAGCTAATGTAAGACCTTCAGGAAGGCAGCAAATTCTCAAATTTGAGAAGCTGAAATCTCTCAAAGTCTTGAAAACTAACGTATAATGTGGATGAATGCTGGTTGATTTGCTTGTACAGCTAGAGTGTAATGAGGGGAATATTTCCAAAACAATATGAAAAAGCTAATAAAATAAACAAACAACATGCCACCCCAGCACTCCTCTCTTAATCAACAGTGTTTATTCTTTCAGAAAGCCAATACTTAAACCTTTCTCTCACATTTTGCAGTACATTGGCAGTTTGGAGGTGGGTCGCCCCGGCAGCCGGATGGAGATCGTTGCCGCGATGAGGAGAATCAGAGTAAGACAATTAAATGAGTGACCTCGTCTGAACCAGACGCCGAACTTGACCCCCGTGACCTCGACCGCGTAAACACATTAGCCATAAACCGGCAATTAATGTCGTCGTGTGCAACATTAAACACCTCCCTGCCATGTTTTATGCGTCACCTTGTGCACAGTCGCTCAGAGGATCCTCTCTGTCGTCTTTACACATAAATCACCTGTCTGTAAAACTCCACACCGGGCAGATTCAGTGGGCTGTCAGGAGCGGTTTAAATCACAGCAGGATTCAGAGGGCAGCTCGGAATTTTCTGGCTGAGGGGAGCAACAGCATGCAGGTCTAAATGTGATACCGTTAGAGGAACACAGCATCCCTCCAGCCTCCCTTCATTTAGACCTGGAAACACTGCGCTGCCTTGTCATTACCCGTCACTGCAGTTTCACACAGCAGCGCAGGGAGGAGAGGATTTAGCTGCTTGTCAGCTGTTGGATCTAATCTAACAACCAAGTTATTGTGTCACTCGGAGGTCGGCCGCATCCCCAGTGACACCCAAGAAAGACTTAATCCTGATCCCTCGTGCTCAGTGCAGGATAATGGCCATTTGATTGTACTGGCACAGATTTAGTGGTGCTTGGATTTCCAGATTTGTGCAGATATGTACACATTTCCTTATGATGAATTATAAAGATACCCTTCTGCAGGTTCGATCTGCTGCCACATTTAATGCTTAAACAGTGAAAAGAAACCCACACAATGCCCAAGGTGATCTGAAGGCTGAGGACCTTGCAGGCTCAATGTGTGCATTTCAGCCTTTCCACCTGAGCTTAAACAAAACAATATTAATGAAATATCCACATTATGTAGCTCTTATCTAAAAGCAGAGATTGTAAAAAAAATGCTTTAAAGCAAACTTAATAAAGCTGAGAATTAAATGAAATGCATTAAGAGACAAATAATGAAAATACTATGATGGCAAATGCGGGTGAGATTAAAATGGATAACATAAAAGCATGCGTGTAATGGCTCAGTAATTAATAGCCTCCGCTTCTGGTGGAGACGGGGTTTGAATATTCAAAGCCGACTTGTCCTTAAACTACTCGCAGTGGCTTAGAGATAAGACAGGAGGTGAGCGGCCCCAACCTGTGGCATTATTTTCGCTTCGAGGCGGCGTTAGTCTGAATTAGTCTTGGGCTGATGTGCATGAAAATGTGGCGTGAACACTTCCTGCGTTCCACTTCATCTCACTCTGACAGGGAGTGTGTTCCGAGATGGATGGTGCTCTCGTCCCAGTTTATGTGGGGCTACATTAGTCTGGATAACACACACACACAAACACACACACACATTAAGGGATCTGTGTCCTTCACCTTTGTATCTACAATCTAGTCCACATGTGGAGAAAACTCCCACACAGCAACAAGATGGATTAAGGGGATGAAACCAGAGAAGGAAGAACAAAGGTCACAGGCTTATACTGTATAGATGAAACAAAAAATATATATTTTTAGAGCTAAAATCGCCAGTGTCACCAGTGATACTTCAAGTTCCCAATTTCTTTTATTCTGAAATGTCAAGGAAAGAGTGAGACAGCAGCTTCAATCCTGCGGAAAAATAAAAGACAGTTCTGGGTTGTTATTTTTACACAAACCCTAAGAAGAAGAAAAAAAAAGAAAAGATGAAGAGAATATCCGAGTGTGCCGCACAGAGTGGGCGACGTTTCGCTCGCTGACGGGTGATTTCACTGAACTTCATCTGATCAATTAATCATCTGATGTTGGACTTTGTGTTTTCAAAGCGAGGCATGTTATTCCGCACGAATCCTCGCTTGTTCATAGATCTCCGAGCCCTGATATTCGGAGCCCGTGGTAAAAAAGAAAAAGCCGAGGGTACAGGCTGTAGTATTAATCATGCAGAGGGATGAAAGTGTCCCACACATGTCTGCCTCCCTCTGGGAAGTCTGCCTTTGAAAGCTTAAACAGCTTCCAGAAACTGAAACTGACAGTTTCTCAATGTTTACTCAATCTCAGATTTCCCCTGAGAAGAAGATATTCAAAAATATCCCCCTGTCTCTATAATCCCATCTCCTTCTTTCTGATGCGCTGTGTATCATTTATCTTGTGTACAGAGCTCCATCTCAGTGGGACTGTATGATATGTAATGTTAGTCACTCCATGTGGCATGAGAATCAATTTGGTTTGATTTAACTTTTGTAATATATTTTGTCACCAACCTTGAATGTTAATTTGACTGTCGTTCTTCCTCCACAGTATGAATTCAAGCTGAAGAACATAAAGAAAAAGAAGGTCAACATCGTTGTTTCCACTGATTTTGTCAAAGTGATTCTGCGCAAAAAGAAGAAGGTCAGTGTTGCAGACGTATTTGATTAGTCGGTTTATTTGATTTTAAATCTTTAATTATATCTAATGTCTTTGATCGTTGTCTGTTCTAACAGAGAAAAGGGTGGTCGTGGGATGAGAATACCATCTTGGTTACACAGGATCCCATCTACAGGTGAGTCCTCTTGATTATATTCAATCAAAAATGAGAAGACAGAAGTCAAACATGCTGGCAGCTTGCAACCAACTGATTCCGTGTATTTTCTTGCATCAACAGGATCTTTTATGTCTCACATGATGCTCAAGACTTGAAGATTTTCAGCTACATCGCGAGAGATGGACAGAGCAACATTTTCCGCTGCAATGTGTTCAAGTCAAAGAGGAAGGTAAGTTGAACTCCTTATAAACTAAACTAAAGAAGTCTGGTAATATTCTGTATGTTAATGCTTCAGCACCAGACACAACCGTGGCCGGGTCATCTGTCATCCTTCCATCTGTCCAATTCTCATGATAGCTCAAGAGCAGCTTCAAATGGACTTGAGGATGAACTCATTAGATTTTGGTGGTCAAAGGTCAACCTTCCTGTAGTTTTGCATAGCCATACCTTTCTAATCAGTGCTGTGTCAGCGCTAGAGGATGGTCCATTAACGCTACGTCCATTATCATTCTGCTATCGAGGCAAAAACCTTTCTGGCTTGTCTGTATTTCCTCAAAGTGCCCCTCTGGTGAAAATTTTTACCATGTTAACACATCCATGCCCACAACTTTACCATTTTGTTTTACTCTCACTGCCATCATTAGCCTTGTTTCCCAAAGGAACATACAGCTGCTTTAAAACCAACTGCTATGTCTAAGATTCACTTTTTTTACTTTATTTATGGTCGCTACCAACTCCTGAGGGACATATCCAGCTTTTTGGCTATTAAACTTTGAATTATTACTTCGATAATGTTATTTATGTGCTAGAAGACATAACATAAGCAATATAGAGCATTTTCACCTTGAAACTACAGTATCACAATGACAGTCTTAAATACATTGTTTCTGGGTGCCCCGATAACCTAACGGTTATGTCGCGTGACCCAAGTGCTAAGGCGTAGCGGCTGTCCCGGGTTCGATTCCGACCTCGGGTGTTTACCGCATGTCCTTCCCCACTCTCTCCCATTTCCAACTCTATCCATCTAATTAAGGCATAAAAGGCCAAAAATAAATCTTTAAAAAAATAAAAAATAAAAAAAATACATAGTTTCTAACTTCCAGGGTTTAACACATACAAAACTAAGAAAACAATCCTGTGAACCTGCAGGGTGTGACTTTCTGTATCATTATTCTTGTTCAAACACAGCTTTTGTTTCATGTTTCAACATGTTTGGCGTAATTACTCCTATATTACAACTTACCATGTAGTGTAGAGTAGTTTTGCAGTGTTTGAGCAGGGTCATAGGTGAGCTGGTGTGCTTGAGCTGCAGCAAATGGAGAGGTGGAACTTCAACAATCTCTAAAGGCAGCAACAGTGTAGAGTTACATCTAAGTCATTTCAAAGCAGGAAAAATAAACTAGATATGTTACTTTCTTGAGCAGCGCTAAGCCCAGGATGCAGTGATGGTGCCCCTGCAAAATAGTGAACAAGTACAGGTAGTGCACTGGTTTTGGTAGAACTTGCCTGGAAAATAAAGCTCTTTCTATAACCAGTAGGCAAACATGCAAGAAATTCCCTGTTTGACAGCAAATGTTGTAAAAATCTTCTTTGTAGACCTTTATACCTGTTCATCAAAAGAACCAAGCAGATCTTCATAAAACTTGACAATTTCAGCATGTATGTGGCTGCTCTCAGGTTGTTGTCATTGTTTTCTATAACATGAAATAAATGGCCTATGACGGGCTTATTCCCACAGTCTACATCTGGTGAGTCAGACTATGGTCACTGTGAGCTCATATCTGTCTCTGTCTTGTGACATATTAATAACACCTGGAGGGAATTTCATTATAAAACTCATTTTGATTCAGGGATGAACTGATTAGAATGAACTGATTAGAATTTGGTAGTGAAAGGTTGAGGCCACAGTGACAGAACACATCTTTGGCTATAACTCAAGAACTCATATGTTGAATTTACACAAATGTCAAATAGGATAAAATGATGACATGTAATATTAAAAAAGGTCAAAGATCAGCTTCACTGTGACATTATCGTGCTCTGCAAAAACCCTTTTCCTGGCCGTTATTCACCACTGTAACTCAGGAACAGAAGGGAGATTGGGACCATATTTCACATTTGGTCAGATACTGATGTGGTGACACTAATCTCGGGTGCCCACCTTGAAACTGTGCTGCTCTGTGCTGCCAGGTTGACAAAGTGTGTGAAGCATCCACATTTTAAAATTTGTAGCTTTTTGGCAGCGACACCCATATTTAATGCATTGTCCTGCTGTCATGGCTACAACTGCAGCTTGACTGGTTGAGTAGGTACACGACTGTGAGGCAGTACATTTAGTTCTTCCTATCAATAAATCCCATGAAAATTCCCAAACCAACAATTAATTGATCTTACAAACACATGTACCTACTAGTGAAACGACTGAATTCTCATAAATTAGGCAAACCTTTGCAATATTTGACAAGTTTATTCATTATGAATTAGTCATACATAAGGCCTGATTGCTCCTATTTTTGGAAATTACCAACCTTATCACCTAGAAGCTATGTTTATTTACTGCTAAATTGCTCTCCTAGTTACATTATGGTGGTAACATAACCATTGACTGAACCTTCAAATCACCAACAGAGATAACGTCCTATTCTGAATGAGTGAAGCATCACATTTATGAACTTGGAGTCAGCAGGTGGATTCTGGCTGTACAAACTACTGTCTGTGGTTTGGTTTAGACAACAAAATCATTTCTCTACCCTTAAGTGCCCAAACATAACCATTATTGTTATTGTCAAATGTTTAATAATGCTGGAGACAAGTAGATATTGTACTGCAACATTAGAAATAAACATGTTGTCGGTGAAGTACTCTGTATCTGCAACTAATCTGCTTGCAGTTATGTTTCCTCAAATGCGTACTTTTTGCTATTTATTTTTATAAAGCAACATACTTTCTAGGACTGCAGGGTTGTAAATTATTTACCCTTACGAATGTTTGTATAAATGACCTGTTTTTTTTAAGGGAGTACTCAGACATCTTGGGAAACTTGTTTACTATTTTGCTGACAGTTGGATAAAAAGATCGATACTGCTTTCATATCTCAGCGGTAAACATGAAGCTACAGCCAGCAGCAACAGCTGTCTCGCGCAAAGATGGGATAAAAGGGGAAACAAGAAGCCTAACTCTGTTCAAACAGAGCAAAATTCAGCATCTGAAGCACATGAATCAGCTTATGATGTTTAAAAATTGAATGTAAAACTGACACATTGTGGTTTATTAGAGTTGTTTCTTCACCAGCTGCAGTGACTTTCCAGAGTTGTGGCGTCACTCTGAGGTTAAATAGAAGGTTTTGTACAGATTAATACAGATATATTGTTTTAATAAGGGCACTATAGAGGTTTGCTGTTTGTTTCAGGCTGCAGGTAGCTGTTGTTTGTGCAAAGCCAAGTTGACAGGTTGCTTGCTGTGGTGTCAGATTTAATGTCAAGACAGCAGAGTTCTGTCAAGCTTCTCATCTAACTCCCCTTCTCGGTTACTGAAAGAATGTTTTCCAAAATGTCTATTGCTGCAAAATGAGCATCTTGAGCAGGTATGAATATGCTCAGGGCTGAACAACAGAACAGTTGGAAGTTGCTATTAAGAGACGGATAAACATGTTATTGGTTTGGGTCTTATGATGGATTAATGAAGCCACAGACGGCTTAAGTGGGCTGCAAACAAACATGAACCACAGCGAGCCCAGCGATGCATTTCATTTTCACCTCGTGCAGCTTCTGATGATCATGTGATGTGTTGTGTTGTCCTGCCAGCGAATCTGAGAGAGACCTGCGATGTGCATAATCTTAAAATGAAAATGAAAGGCATGTTCTTCTCCACATATCTGCCAGTTTTTTTCCCTCCACGACAAAGACGGAGCATCAGCGAGGTTGACTCTCGTCCCTTCACCATGGATACCAGACAGACAGTGGCTTAGTGAAGCTGAATGTTAATCATTCTGGTGGGAAGAGAAGAGAAAAGAAAAGGGGGCTTTTTTTACTTTACACTTAAAGACATTTTCACCACTGCCGAACGAAACACCCACGACATTGTCAGGGACACGGTCAGCGGTGCCTCTCTACCTCCCCGGGGCTGCCGAGCTTTATCTGGGACTTGCAGACCAAGCATGTGTGCTGAGTAGGAGGAGATGGACCAGCTGATAAGAGGAGATTTGATTTATTTTCATCATGTTCCAGCGCAGCAAGGCTTAGATGTCAGCTCAGTGCATCAACACAGCCTTTTGTGCTCGGCCTCGGGAGGGCTGGCAGTTTAACGTGACAATTTCGAAACCAAATTAAATCCTGCGTTGATGGAGCAACAGAATCGATTCCCCTGCTGTATCCATGTTTTTGTTGTCGGCGTATTTTGATATTTCACCTGATTGAGCTACTTTCAAGCCTGAGTTACCTTGACATATTGACTGAACGCCTCAAGGCCAGATGATCCTCCCGAGGCAGATGGCAATAAATTTATTTCGACGCGGCCTCTGCCAGTGTTCAATATGGAAAACATCACCTTTAGTGAGACTGAGGAAGGACATGGTGGATGAAGTTTAATTCCAGTGGATTTAGGATGGTGCCACTGGACTGCATATTAGGGCTTTAGGAAAGAAGAAACCCTGAAATTGATCAGAGAAGTGCTGGTGTCTCAAAGGCCACATGGAGTTTTCTTGCCTGTGTGTTCAGCCTAAGAAACACCAAAACGCAAGAACAAAAAGTGGTGTTTAATTTATGAAATAGTGCTGAACCTGATTTGTCGAGCCCACAAGGACTGCAAGACAGGATCATTTTCATTAGTGATGAATGTGGAAATTAAACTCTCATTTAATTAAGTCACAAAATAGTCACACTTCCCCAAACCCTAATGGGACATCTTCAGACAGCCTGAAACACAAAGATGTTCAGTTTACAATCACATAAGACAATGAAAATAGGCAAATATAGACAACTGAACAGCTAAGTAATGTTTGGTAATCAAGCTACGAAAATTGCCTAAGTTATTACTCACATAGTAAAGTAGTGTTGATTAATCCTCCATGAACCACTCATCTGTGAAGTGCCTTTCCATCAGGAAACGTAACCAGATCTAAGCTTTAAATCGTGATATTTAATCAAAATCACTTTATCTTACATGTCTCGTTTAAAACAAATTCCAAAATTAAATGGTTTGCTCCAACCAGATTCTGTCAAAAACAAGAAATTCTACACTTCTTAGCACAACCGAGAATCCATTAGTGACTCAGCTGCGACCAACAGTCACAACAAAAAGTGTTTTCTGCTTTACTGGGCTGAACTGCAGGCAGTGCATACGCTGGTAGAAAACAAGTATGGAAACAAATTTAAAATGTAAGTAGTAAAATATCTATAGGATTTAGAGTAACTTTTTTTCCAGTATTGATAACACCTTGGAAAAATGGTATGCATATTGATTTAAGATTTAGTCAATTTTCGTGAAAGGAATAATCATTTAAATGCAACTTCCTTCTTTTTTAACAACTTATGGCATTATAACTTTGTTATCCTGCGCAAGCCATGATTGTGCTGTTTTGATAGAGGTGCAGGACTTTATATTGTAGTGAAAAATGAGTGAAAAAATTGTGCTTTTTTTTTTACAGTGAGTAAAAAAAGGGGGATAGGAGCAAAAAGTGACTGGAAACTAATTGGGGTTCAAAGGGTTAATTGTCTGTTAATCAACCAATCAATTCAGTTCTACAATACAATGACTTACATAGGACTGTACCTTGATTTAAGAAAGATAAAAGGGTGGGTTTTGTTTCGGTAAATGTGTTCTCAGAAATGTGCCTTTGTGTAACACACTGATATGCTTTGTTCTATCAACAAATGCACACTATGTCTATAAGCTAATTATGAAACTACAGCCAGCAGTGAGCTTAGCTTAGCACAAAACAGAGGAAAACAGCTAACTTGGCTTTAACATGCTGTTTTCACACTTCAGAATTGGTTGTGTCGATTAAACAAATAAAATGCAGTAATAATTAGTGAACTAAGGCACTAAAAGGTTGATTTTGTTACCTTTAGACAGCACTGGGCCAGCTGTTTCCCACTGTTGCTGGTGGTTATGCTGACATATGCTAACCGGGTTGCTGGCTGTAACCTTCCCAGCAAACAGTAACCTTCATGGAATGTTCAGAGGACGACAATTCAATGAACAGCGACCTTCAGGGAACCTACTTGCCTCCTGATTTCACCAATGACATGCCTGATTAAAACACCATATTGACATGTTAACAAGGTATTTGGGTCAGTCTCACTTTTCATGTTGTGTATCAGAGCTGCATGTGACTCATCATAAATCCACAGATACTAACAGGATTCAAGAAAGCATTTGCTGATGTTAATTCTGAGAGAACAGCATGCAAACGCTTCACTAAGTATAAAACTTTTGAGTTAATCCTAATTAAACTGTCCCTTGTCAAAGTCATGAGTTGAACCATAGTGTTGTAGAATTAAAACAGCAGGCCATAAAACACAATGAGTAAAATACGAATCTGAATAAAAGAAGCCAATGAAATAAGAATAAAAAGTTACAACACAGTAAAAGATAAAGTGAGGGTGTCAAGCTTGACTTGAGTGGAATGCCAACAAGAAGAGGTGGATCTTCAGCAGCAACTTAAGAGTCTGATCGGCTCTTACATGCAAAGGTAAAATGTTCCAGAGATTAGGAGCAGCTACTGCAAAGGCTTCATCGCCCCTATTTTTGTGCATAGAGCTTCTGGTTGGTTGACTTTAGTTTTCTGCAAGAGCTCTGCTAAATAAGGTGGCACCAGACCGTTTAAAATCTGAAGAACACACAATAAAATCTAAAACTCAGCCCTGAAACAAAAAGGACGCTGGTGGAGAGAAGCCAATAATGGTGCTATCTGATCACACTTTCTTTTTTCTGTTAGAAGACGAGCAGCCGCATTCAATGGCAAATTGCTAAAAAGGGCAGTAATTGATGGCACGAAGCTGACACACCTACCGAGCCTCCTACAATAACAAGTTTTATCTTCACTCGCTCTGCTATCAAAGTTGCTCGCTGCTGAAATAGGCCGATGCATCACCATGACAGCAGAAAGTGTACAAAGAAAGCAGACAAGGACGAGCAGCGAAGGCGCACGCGGTAGCTTCTCCTTTTAATTTGGCTCCTATCTCCCCTCCTGTTTTCCCTCTGTCATAATTTCCATCCCCCTCATTCTCTTCCTGCTTCTGCTTTTCATCTTCTCTCTCATCACTCGTGCACCAAATGCTGACACACACTTTCTTTGTCTGTCTTCCTGCAAAACTCCTTTGGCGCCCCGTTTTCTCTCCTGCTGTGCACCTTCATTTTTGCATCCTCCCTTACTGCGCTCCTCCTGCTGCTGCTGCTGCTGCCTCTTTCTGTTCTCAAAACCCCAACACACACACACACACATATATTCTTCTTCTTCTTTGTGTCCTTCATCACAGTCTCAGGCCATGAGGATCGTGCGGACGGTGGGTCAAGCCTTTGATGTGTGTCACCAGCTGACCCTGCAACAGAAAAGCGATGAGCAGGAGGACGAGGAGGGGAAGGCGGAGGAGCTGGAGGCAGTGCCAGGTGACTCACACCTACACACAAAGCACAAAAACTGCATCCACAGAAGCCTCCCAACTCTCCTTCTGTCACACACACACACACACACACACACACATCCAGCGTCAATCTCACACAACACACAAACTCCCCAGGCTTTCTTCTCTCCTCCTGCTTTCTCTCTCTCACACAAACAAAAAACCCTGCAGAAACAAACAGTGGCAACACCTTTCTGAGAAAGATGTCATTATCCTCCACCTATTTTTTATTTATTTTTTCCCAATTTGCCACGTTGAAGCCACAAATTGGTTTTGGTGAGTCGTGCGAGCCATTGATCAAAGAGCTTTTCCCGCGTGGAGTTCAGCCAGCTCTTTGCTTGCTGATGCCGCTGCTGTCACTGCCTCTAGATATGTTGGAAAGTATAAAGCACTAAGTAAAAAAAAATAAAAATCCCTTTCATGCATCTGGTCTCTCTGCAGCAAAGAAGAGGTTTGCATTGTCAGAGGAGACGGACCTTGAAGCCACTACAGAGGAGAGCATTGAATGCGTGTCTTCATCAGACCTGGAGAAGAGCAAAAAGGACGAGGCCCTCGGTAGCGATGGGAAGGTAGAGTGCTGAAGCTGTCCTTCATCTTTTCAGCCGTTATTTTCTCGCTCCATTAAAACAAACGAGGCTTTATAGAACTTGTAGAGATGACGCTAGCACAATAAAGTGTGATTTATTGACGCTTATGGCACCATTCTGCACAACACAGCAACTAACACGCAGAGCCGCAACTAATTTTCATTAAAAAACAAGCTGACATTCATTTTCACAGTTTAAAAATTCATTATTTGGTCCAGAAAGAGATGGAAAATAATGACAAATACCCCTCACTATTTGCCAAAGACTCAAATTACCATTTCAACCCTCAAGTTTTGTGCAGTCCAAAAACCTATTACTTTTACACTATACAATGCTTTGAGAATGCTGATGCTTCTGTGGCTGTGGATGGAGCTTTCTAATGTTTTGGAAAATAACTCTGATAATGTCATAGTGATCTATTATCTTGACACTTTCT
The DNA here is from genome assembly GCA_900302755.1 of Chromis chromis. Classification (NCBI taxonomy): domain Eukaryota; kingdom Metazoa; phylum Chordata; class Actinopteri; family Pomacentridae; genus Chromis; species Chromis chromis. Next base: position 4,150 of record OMNN01051732.1, on the reverse strand, counting down.
TGGCGATTACACATTTATAACAACAACTGGGGATGTGGACATAGACTGTATAAAAAGATGGATGTAGCCACTGTGAAGGTGGTTTGTGGGCTATTGTTGGGATGCTGAGCTTGGAATTTGGCCAACGCTAACTTTTGAAAAGTGAGGGATGGTTTATCGCCCCATTTTAGTCCAAATGGGGCCATAATTTACAAAATTAACATCATACTGTATTCAAAAAGTCTTGAAACTTCTGATTGAGACCATAAATTAATTTTAAAAATGCTTACTGCGATAACAAATCAAGGGAGAAGTAGGGTCATTTTCTTGTTAAGTTATATACAATCAGAGTCATTTTTGCAGCCGCCCCCTGCTGGCTGTTAGAAAAACTGTAAGTTTAAGTCACTTTCATGTTAGCCTAATGTTTTTGGAGTTTTACACATACACAAGGCTAAAAATTAGGATACATACACGGTACAAATTTGCACAAAAACTGACATCAATTATCAAGAATTACATTTCTGACAATCAGTCGAATAATTCACCAAGAAATCCTTTCAGTTTTACAAACTAACTTGAACAACTTAAACTTGGTTCAACACTCAATTACAAACCAGCCAAGTAGATGAATCACTTTTTCCCTGTAGCATTTACATATGTTTATGCCTTCAGAAGAAAATAAACAGGGTGTATTTTGGCAGAGCATATGTTCCAATGATTGAAGGAAAAACATCTAAAAAGGCAGAAATGTCTCGTTAATCAAGAACTCTCACTTCAAGCTCAAAGAGGGGGGCAGGCTGAAAGTTTGGCTTCTTAAAAACTCGAATGAAGATCAGAAAACAGCATTGATGGATGTACAGTAGAGCGAGTAACCACGTCTTTAAGGGTTGTTTGTGGAGAAGGGCTCCATGAGGCTCTTCAATATTGATGGGATCATATGGTTTATTGATGAATTCACAGCAAGGTTTCCTGGCGCTGCTCCGCTAATCCTGCAGCGTTGGACAAGCCGCTGTCTGCTCTCCAATGTTTGTCAGTTCAGGTTCCTACCGGCTCTCCGAGGCACCATCAGCTTTATTACTCGAGAGAGAAACCTGGTGCTGTTCTGTCGAGGAGTTAATTGGCTCGAGTTGAGTGGTTATTACATCTGATTACATGGCTACCTGAGAACGGGAGAAATTATCTTTATTTTTCCTTTATTCATTCTGCCACAATAAAACAGCAGCTCCATATGGTCAGACCTCACACGTGTCTCTCCTGTGTGTAATTTGAAGGTCGAGTGTCCTTCACACTCGAGTCTGAAAGACAATATAGTCCAACATATTGATCTGCTGTCTGAGACATGACAGATAAGTCATGTCCTTCATGGCTGCTCTTCCCACAGAAGTACTCAAACGTAATTGTGTGAGTCAAGCATCCCAGCAGCAGCCCATACAATCAATCTATGGATGTATTTATAGGTTCACTGATTGGACCTCCGTTAAAGCCCCATCGAGACAATTAGATTAAATGATGCTACTCTGTTTTGTGTTCGTAGTAGACCTAAGAGATTTATTAGACGTACTACAGCATGACTGACTTTTAATGCTAGTGTTTTCCTTTTTGAATGACAAAATCCCTCTTTGAAACAAAACTGTCTACCATTTAAATTAGAGTTCAGGTTTTTGTAATCAATATTTTTATAGTAACAATACATCCAATTAGGGGTCGACCATTTGATTATTAGTAAGCAAAGAGGAGATCAGGAACAGATATTTATATATATGTATATATTCAGTAAAAAATGAAAATCTTGGTATCAAATTTTTAGAATAACACAAACACAAATAACACAAAATGTTATTTATTTATATTTTACAAAGTGGCTTTTCTGTTGCTTGAGCCCCCAGCGTGGTTAGTACAACTAGAGAGAGGTGGCTGCATCAGAGCTAAAGAAGCACATTTTAAATTAGTTTCTTTTATTTGGAATCTATTTTAAAATAAAATATAATCAAAAAAAGGTCTGGCAAAAACCTCTAAAAGCTTGTAGCTACTTGTCGAATATCTGACATCTTTAGCAGCTAAAGGAAGCAGGTAATTCTCTCACTGGTTGGAAGAGAACAAAACTGAGCTAAAAGGGGAGTGAATATTTAAATTGCATTTATCACATCGCCTGAAACATGACTCCAAATGAATGCTAATGTTGCTCCCACATTGTAAGCTTAGAGTGGGTGTTTGTTTCTGACTAATTCCTTCAGGATATTTCCCTTTTGAACTTCTGAGGGCAGCAGAAATGATTTAAAGGTCTGAAACATTAAATGTCATGTACTGTTGTCAGACCATCAAAATCAAAGACTACACATGAATACAAGTAGAGATCAATCAGCAGAATTCTCCATCAACAGCAGTCTCAATAGAGCAACATGTATTGATCTTCATGTGTTCTGAAATATAGTTCCCACTTCTATAGTTCTTTATTTGCACAGCTCAGCATGGAAGATGTTACCTTGATCACTCTCCCTTTTGTTTCTTAAAAACCTACCACATTTCCCACCTGCACTTCAATGCAGCATCAAATAGTGGAAACACAATATACATACATTTTAAGAGTCAATTGCAAGATTTCTTCTATAAGCCCCTCAATGTGAAGCGGCGATGATGTCTAAGAATCCTTGCGTGGATTTTTCCGTCGGGATGAAAGCAGACAGGCTCACGGCTGCCAGAGCAGCGTCTCTTTGCATTTCGCTCCCCGAGGAGCTCCAACTGGCAGACTGTCAGCTTTTACACCACTTCTGTAGACAGACAAGCATTCATATGTTTTCCTTTCCACTGTTCCCCTATCATTTAGGACTGCTGGTTATCCTATACCCTATACTTTCCTTTTAACTCTGTCTACTGTACAGACCATCAACAGGCATATGTACTCTTCTGTTTATATAAAATGGAAACACGTGAGATTTTTGTTGTTTGGCGGCTTCATCCATAACGGTGGAGGTTTTTTGACTGTACTGTTTAGGATTGACGTTCAGTTCAGTACAAACAAATCGCTATCGATAAATGTAAACTGACTATACTGAATCGCCATTGTCAGTGACCGAACTAGTAGCTTCTCACTAGTGAGTGAGAGCTAAGCAGTGATTCCCAGTACATTATTCTTCACTGGAAATATATAAAAAGATAGCTGAAGCCACAGAACCAAATATGTTCTCACAATGTGGCCATGAATAATAGGATGCTGATCTATTAGCCTTATGTACAGTCCTTGTTTAGGCTAGCTTTGTACTGAAATACAGGTTGAACAAATAGACTAGTGAATTAAAGATGCCTGGCCTTGTGTTCAACTACTGCAGTCACTGAGGGGAATATTCAGTGTGTTGTCGAGTGTTTTCACAAGAAGAAAATCTGTGCCACTTGGTGGAAACAGTCTTTATGTATGGTTTGTCCAGTCTTCAGCTTTAAGTGTGTCTCAAGCTTTAGAGTAGAAGGTAGACAAAATACACAGACAGTGAGCGACTCCAAGTATTTGAACTGGACTGAAGAAAGTGCTTCAATCTCCAAAAGATGTACGCATCACAGGCTTTGATCCTGTGGCTTGTAGACGCTATTAGAAGTAGTAGAACCCATTTTACTGTCATCTCCACCGTAGGTATCTGATGACCCCTCTCTTCTGCTGGGCTCTCCCATCCTCGGAGCCTCTGTGTCGGGTCAGTCTGCGGCGGGGGCGTCCTGCTCTGCAGAGCACCAGGTCCAGCTCCTCCAGAAACAGCTTCAGCAGCAGGAGCAGCAGGCTCTGGCAGCTTCAGCACAGGTAATGGTGTTTTTTTTAATCTTTGGTACTTCATTGAAGACATACACTGATCAGGAATAACATTATGACCACCTGCCTAATATTGTGTTGGTCCCCCTTATGTGGTCAAATATGCTTTGAACCATTGGGCATGGACAAGAGGATCTCTCATGGTGTCCTATGGGGTCTGGCACCAGGACCTGGGCAATGGATCCTTTGGGTACTCTGGCTTGTGCAGTGGGGCCTCTGTCAATCAAACTTGTTCCACTGCATCCTGTTGATGCTTGATCAGAATGGGGTCTAGGAAGTTTGGAGGTCAAATCAACATCTTGGGCCATTGTCATGTTCCTCAACATGTTCCTGATTGTTTGATGTTTTTGCCATGTGGTGGGGTGCATTTTCCTGTGG
>OMNN01051731.1:0-20617 GCA_900302755.1 Chromis chromis | reverse complement strand
CTCTTCCACTCTCTGCTTTTGAAGAATCTGCAGCCCACTATCTCTTTATAGTATCCTGATAAAAGGACTTGTTTTCATCCCATCACTTCCTCATCAGAGGCCAAAGCTCTGCCTATCTTAATGACCGCTCATTGGTTCCCTCATTTGAGGAGAAGATTCTGGGAAGAGGGAGGCCTGCAGATCAGAGGCTGAGCAGCGGCACGGCGGCTAAATGCTCCCCGTCTCTGTTTATATTCGCCGATGATGTGTGTGATAAAGAGCTGGAGGTATGTGGAGGAGGGGTGAGAGGCAGTGCGAGGATTCTGCTCCAAAAGATATGGCTTTCCTTCCTCTGTGCAAGCATGTGGACGCACACTCGGTCGCAGCAGAGAAAAAAACACACACAGATTTGCTAAAAGAATGCTTTCACACATCTCACCACGCTTTCTCTTTCCCTTTCTCTCGTGGACAAAATCGCAATTATATACACAGGAATAAAAAAAAAGTCTGGCTCTGTTCCTTCCCTCTCTGGCAGGAGACCCTGAGGCAGAGCCAGAGGAAGAGAGAGACACTCTACAGCTCTTATTTCCTGCCCCGAACCCTCGATGTTTGCCAATAAAAAGAGAGACCATCCAATTTGATTCCATTGTGGACCGACAACACGGTTATCCTGACTCAGGGACTCGTAGTAACTCAAGTGTTGTGGACGCTGGTTCTGCAACTCGGGACTGTAATCGTACAATTAGTTTGATAGAAAGCCAATGAGATCTCAAGGAAGTTTTAAATTTTTGTTTCTTATCCATAAATGTCCACAAAAGCAGTTCAGTTCTGTAAGTTTGCAGTTGCATGGTGTGACCTCTTTGTTGCAGATCTTGAAAATGAATTGAAAAAAGTCTTGTTCAGTTGCTTTTCATTGTTTTTTTTATGGGGTTTCTATTTCATTATAGCTTTTTGTTTTCTTATTGAGCCGAGAATACTTGCACAAAAGCCCATCTAGAGACATAAAAACAGCTTCAACTGAATGAATGCTATTTTATGCAAGTTTGGCCGATGCTGATGTATTATCACCTTTTATAAATGGGTGCCTATTTAAGCATCTGGCAGACATTCATTTGGACACGTTTATGGCCACTTGATGAATGTAAATGTAGAATTCATTCACTTTTCAGCTCTGTTTTTGTTCTACAGCCACTCCTGAGGTAAATTTCTGTGTCCTTTGTTGCTAAATATGCCATTCAGCTGTTTTGAACAGGGCATGGAGCATACAATAAGATTATCACAGCTTTTTTTTCATGCTGAAAACTGCTGCCAACTAATGTAAGTGGTGAGAGGGAGCCAAAAATGTTAAGTGGTGCATTGGAAGAGCAAAACAATGAGCTGGAAAAAAACCTCCCCGCTTTGTTGGGAAATGCAGATCGGTGATGATTCTTTGTGGATGTGTCGCTTGTGTGACCCCGCTCACATACCTGATCTGTTGTTAAGATAAGAAATATTGATTACAGCCGCTTTAAATAAATATTTAACCTCCGCCGATGCTCATGAACTTCACTTCCAAAACAGGCCGTAAATCTTAGAGGAAGCAGTCGGAGCTCAGGCATGCACAACATGGAGAGAAGCTAACTAGCAACATGACAGGAGAAGAATGAGAGTGTGAATTGATGCACTGGATGAAAAATGCATAATAAAAAGCGGCTTCTTTCAAATCTATGAATGGCGTGTTCCAGAGTGAGCTGTTGTCTGTCTTTTCCGAGCAGAACAGTGTGGTGTGAGGGGAGAGCTCCCGAGGAGGAAGAAGAAGACCGAGGCAGAAACACAGAGAGACAGGAACATGAAAAACTTGTCTCTTCCTCAGCAGTAGCCAATTAGGGCTGCGGAAAAGTGGAGAGGCCCAGTGTGAAACCGTCTTCTGCTGCCGCTTCTCCTTCTCTTACTTGCTCCTGTGAGCCTGTGGCTTTCTAATCACAGCATCACTGAACCAACGCCTGTTCGCCGGGTCTATATTCTGATGAATCAAGGCAATTATTCTTCTAGGTTCTGGTCAGCTTCCCTCCCGTGTTTCCCCGCTGTAACAAAACACAACATGTTTCCCCCCCTAAGGAGCCGTTTCTTAGTGACAAAGTCTGTCTGTGAGCTTCTCCCAGGATGCAGTGCTGAAAGCCAAAGCTGCGAGACTCACTGAGCATCCATACATGGAACAACAGAGCTGTAGATAAAATGAAGCTCAAGGCCAAATAAAGTGTCTTCCATTGAGAAGATCCGTTATTTATACTCGTGTTCCAGTGTGCTAAACAAACTGTAAGGCACCTTGGTGAGAAAAATGCTCGCAAGACTGCGCAGAGACAGACTTTGTGTAAGCATGCTGGGCCACTTGACTAACTCATAAGCTGTGAGGGAGCACAGACGCTCCTGGGTGAAGGATGTGAAAGAAAAACGCACAAGATGAAGTATTAATTCGGGGTGTGTCTGGGAGACTGGACACTGAGCTGAAACACTCCCTTTCTCTGGCCCTCGGTCTGTTTTTTTCCCCCTTTCAAACCGGGCCCGACGTCCGAGTCTCAAACAACAAGGCCTCGGCTAAATGTCAAAGTAGAAATTTTTCCCTCTCTTTATGCGACTCTGGCATGTAACTATGATTTCCTCCTCTAGACACAAAATCCCAGGCATGGCAAAGCATAACAAAAAAGATCCGAAGTAAAGAGTTAAGGCTTGGACAGGGGAGCAGAAACAACAATACGGAGCTTCCAACATACCGTTTTTCTCTCTCATGCTCCAGCTTGACTCTTAAATCCTGTTGAGAGGAAAAACAACAACAGAGGGGAGTTATGGAAGTGGAAAGTTAAAATGATTCATGCTTGTATGTGGGATTTGGGCTGCTGGATAAATGACAGCGATAAGCTGGACGAGGAATTTAGGTGACAAACAGCGTTATAACGATACATGTTTTAAAATACTGATTTTTGCTCAGCAATACAAAGGCAGCATTATCTTTCAACCTGACCGCGAGGATGGCATGACACAATCTACGAGGTCTATTCATAGGCATTACCAAAGGGAGCAGGAATCTGGAGGAGCCTGCAAGTCTGCATGAGGTCATGGTGATAAACTAACAGTGTCATCATATCAGCGCGTGAGATTGGGTAAAAAGTAGGGGTTTACCCCGACTCTCAGAGGAAAGGCAGCGCTGCGAGCGGAAACTCTCTCTGCTCCTCGCTGTTTGTTTATGTCCCATCATAAACATTGCTGCTTTAAGAGGATTTGCCAATTATCATTCCACAGGCAGGCAACAAATGCACGAAGAAACGACTTCTGAGAGCTGCAAAAGGTGATTGAGAGGATTTAAATCCTAGAAACAGTAAAGTTCCTCCATGAAGGAGAATCATAAGCTTTCCGAAAATGTGACAGTTTAGTTTCTGTGCTGCTCTACTGTAGCCATGTAAAAGGACGGCAAACCATTGATTTTGCCAGTGATCATTTTGTTATTTTTCCAAATAATGTTGTTGCTAGTAACATTATTGTTATTTATTGTTATTATTCTTGATTCTCATTTAATCACTTAGACCAAAAAAAAAGGAAAATTACCAAAATGATCCTCTCAATTTGTGATAAACAGGGCTCCAACTTAACATTTACTTTTAAAATCAATTAATATCAAGTTCCAAGAGCACAATAACTCCTTTAAATACCTTCTAACAGTCAAGAAAACTACATATTTCTTAAAAGCAAGTCAAGATTAACAAGTAAATATTGAGGTTTTTAGAGGAAATTATCAAAAAATAGTAGTAAAACTTGCTTTACAGTTGCTATTTATCACTTTCTGACATTTTAGTGCCACTTCCAGCAGACAAGTAACATTATTAAAGAGAATTTGCATCCGTCTACACAATCCCACTTAGTTTAACTGCATAGAAATCACCAATTTAGCACAAGTGTCACTCTTACTGAGTGCATTTTTGTCACATTAGCGTCTGTAACATACTTGAATTAGACTCCGAATAAGCTTCTACTCAAAACTGCACCACAACCTTCACCTGACTTTGGCATCCCCCAAACTGTCAGTCCAGCAGGAAAAAAAAATCAAAAAGGAAGTGGTGCTGAGGTATTGTGTGCAAACCCAGAGTGACAGTTAAGGTTACAGGCGCTGCCGTGATACTACCGTGCGTGGTTAAACAAACCGCAGTCGAGCAGGATGCACGACAGCTTTAAACTGAAGTGATATTTTTCGCGTGGAACGCTCCTCGCAGCCTGGAAGGTGGCCGTAAAAGTTTTATAGTTTGCTTTAGCAACAACAGCAGCTGCGGTCAGACTGAAATCATATCAGCCGATTCCAGTGGTGAGAGTTTTTTAAAGCGGTGGGGGAAAAAGTTTAATCAAGTCCACAGAAACTTCTCGAAAACAAATAGATCCACTGATGTTATGTTCATTTATTTGCTTAGCATGAAGAAATTAATGACTGTTTTATCAAAATATGGCTAAATACACTAATTTACGATGCAAATTTACGATTTCTGTTACCTATTGCAGCCAACTTTAAATCCTGTTGTGAGCGGATCATATTTTAAAGAGAGATTTAGCAGAGTTAAAACAGCACATCTGCATGCGAGGTGTACCTGTCTGTAGAGTAAAGTTCTGTTCTTGGGCTTGTGGCTGTTCTGCAGGGTGTAGCAGCGGCCCAAAGCTGCGAGATCCTTCATGATGGAGTTCAGAGCCTCCTCGTCGTCTGAAAACAAAAGACAACAACAGTTATGTGCTATCACTCTCACTTGTGTAAGGTTTAACAGATAAGGAAGTGATCTCAACTCAGCATTTAACTGTGTCATTTTAGCCATTTTTGGACCTTTGGAAATGTCACGGATGAGTGTTGAAAGCCTCAGAAGGACATACAGGTCAGGTTTGATCATTCGTCATGTGGTTTGTGCGAGGGTTTGTGTTGGCTCAGACAGAGCGATGAGGCAACACCTGGTCTGTAGCTTCCTGCTCTGATGTCATCTGTGAAGTTCCACTAATGGAAAGAATCCAGAGCTTTCTCTCTCACCTGATAAGAACAACATGTGCTCTGTGAGAAGAGATGTTTTCTCTGTGTGAGCCTGAATCTTCCCAGCTCTGGATAAACCTAACAATGTTGATAACACTCTATGTTCTGCATAACAAAATTGTGAAAGAGCAAAGGTGTTTAATAATGCAAGATGTGTATCTACTCCACGAGCACCTGCCGCAGAGGGCAACGTGGTCGCCTGGAGCTCAGCTATTAAGCACTTCAATATTTCATCTCCCATCACTAGGGACACCACGTTCAGGCAAAGACTGATCTTTTCCCTTTTTTTGTCAAATACTGATTTAGAATCAAAGTGGCTGCGGGCTAAACAAGAGCGAGTCGAATATGTTTGGAATTCATAACTCACACCTTATAAGGGGAAACGAGTCGGGTCTGTGGAGTCCATTAATGCATCAGGATCTAGTCAGTCCTCCCCGTTACTCACTTCTCTCTGCTCACTTCACACTCGCTGCCAAACGCACTCTCATGTGTAAAAGGGCCAATCATGCAGATGAGCATGTCAGACATTACCATATCAAGAGACTTTAATAGAACCAATTATCTGAGTGTGGTGATTACAATATAAAGGAGAGGTGGTTGACCTCGGCCCCTGCCTGCCTCTCAGATGAGGCCGCGTTGGATTCATTATAAAAGCACGGAGGGAAACCAGGCCAGGTGTGTGCAGCGCAAAACAGCACCTGCAGGAAAGACCACATTCTTTAAAATAAAATGAATCAGTGTTTGTATAGCGTGTGTGGAGGTCCACTGGGAATGTCCGCTGCGTAGCTCGTCTGGTAGTAACACGGGGAGCAGATGGGGTCTGAGGTGCCATTTGATCTTGTTCCCACTGTACGGCTCTTGTGGCCAGCTGTTCGCCGACAGCAGGGCAGTCCAGTGGGTTCAACCCCGGGTCACGTGCACAAACATCCAATCAGGGACGCACCAATCTGAGTTTTTCCTCAGTGCTCTCTTTCACCCAAATTCAAATCTTTATGCCTCACTCATTGGGATCATTTATATGTGAGGTAATATGAGGAGCCCCGTGGGACCGAAAACTGCCAACTACGACTGAATGAATGCAACGGACACACAGAGTTACTTAATGACACAGACGAGGAAGCTAACTGTCGATCAGGCCGATACCTGATCTGCTTTGTGTTGCTTTCTGTAGAACACAATGGTCTGGCTGCACTTCACTATCATCCTGCAATAGAGGACAAAAGCACTCTGGCTTGCTTGTATTTCTTTAAACCAATCACAGTTGTCATGGGCGGGGCTAAGCGAAGGATGCAGCTTCGGTGTCCACGCAAAATAGTGATGGATGAATTGATTTGCATGCATAGAGGCGATTAAAATGGATAATTCACTGCAAAAAAAACTTGCAGGGCTGCCTCATTGCATGATCCAAATCATTGTGGCTGGCTCAGTGATTGGCTGCACCCCAGACTCACTTGAGGTCACCTGTGGGAAGAGGATCGGGGCCAAACTGAAAACTGTGTTGACCTCTGATGGCCATCCTCTTCACAGCATTTTTATGGGACTAAGAAGTTATTTTAGTGAGCGTCTGGTGATGCCTAAGTTACACTTATGAATGGTTGCTGCTGTCTGTCCTGTTTGAGTAAGTTCTTGTGCTGCTCATCCTGGTCCTAGTGTGTGTGTCGAGGGCAGCCAGTGCATCAACTGCTTGGCACTTGTTTTCATGTCAATGGCATTTGGTATTTGTATTGTAAATGTCTGTTGTGTACTGTAAGTGTAAACTGTGCAACTTGGTGGCAAACGAGTTTCCCCTTCGGGGATTAATAAAGCCATCTTATCTTATCTTATCATATCTTATTGGCAATACTTGAAATTTTCAGCGTGGTATAATGCTGCTCGAAGGTTGTTTCTGTTTCCGTAGTAAAGAAAAAAGTAATACACGGGGAGCGGAAGGAAGGACGAAGCCGCCTACAATGTGCAGTGGCTTATACTTGCATCCTACATCCGGTGAGTCAGAATAGTGTCACCCTGATAATAATCTGGTGGATAAAATTGGCAGTATGAAATAACAGGCATGCACACTACTAGCAGTCCCAACTAAAACAGAAAATGGCAAATTTAGCTCCACCGAGGCTTGTGATTTTGGCAGAAAATTTCGACAAGCTTTAAAAAAAAAAAAAAAAGCATGAATCTGTTTATCTCTGCAATTCAGAATCAGAATCAGAAATACTTTCCTGATCCCCTCGGGGAAAATGCTTATTATTTTATAGATAAACATAAGTACAAAATAGCAACTAAAAATATAAACATGAGTAGAAACGGTACAAGCATTAATGTAAATGTGCTTTCCAAGAATATAAGTGTAATATACAGTGTAATAGGTGGTGTGTTTTTGCACAGAGGTAATAAAAACATACATAGTTGAACACCTGGATGGAGTTCAGCATGGTGTTATTAAATAAAATCCACAAATGTAATTGCATTCTTTTACACAGTTTTGGGTTGGAAACAAGTTTTGTAATTTGAATTAACTGGCATTTTAAAGTGAGACTATGTACATTTTGTTTAACAGCGTCCAATAGCAGGATAATAAGACTGAGAGTGTGCTAAACTACCCAAGGACGTGGATTCAGCTCTCTTGAGTAGATGAATATCTCATTTCTTCCTTAAAATTCAAGTTAAATCCAGCTTTACTTGGAAGTTTCTCCTGGCTTGACCTTTATCAACACTCAGCTTTTTGCTCAGAGATGTTTTTCTCAGTCTCTTGGCAACCGCCGACTTTCACCTGTGGCCTGTAAACTCCTCTTTAGGTCAGCGAGCTAACATCAGCGAAGGGTCAACCCACATCGGCGGCTAAAAACCTCGGAGGTGGGCGTCTTGTTTGACTTTCCCAATATAGCAGCAGGAGCAGAAGTGAGGAACGACATATCTCCGCTCTCCGCCGTACGACACACTCCCTCAGCTTACAGAGAAACCAAATAATGCGGAGCGATAAGGAAAGTTACACCCACAAAATCTCAGCCCGCAGTGCAAATAGTGAAAGCAGAGCGAGAGGCGAGGGGAGGACTGACATTCTGGAGATGAATGATGATGCTTTATGACGTGAATGCTCCAAAAATTACTGCAAATTAAGTTTAATTACATACAGTCCAGTATGTATTCCTTGTCATGCTGAGAATTTACCAGATTAGTTCATTCCTTTATATAGAAACAGCTTCGTAACCACCTGTGGGTGTTTAATTGTGAAACAGTAATTGTGAAAAAGGTGAGTCACCTTTGGGGTCTTCCTACCAGACAAACGAAACAGCAGAAAAAAACAAAAAAGATCGAAATCACACCTACAAGTGTGAACTACCCACGTATATACAAAGGCAAAACTACACAATGTCGCCTCCCACAATCAAAAAGCAGCTTACGTACTGTAAACTCCCGGCTGGGGCTCGAAGAGGAGGCTCAGCTGGTAATAATTTATGCTGTCAGCAGTGGTGGATGACTAACTGCTCGACCAGGCCTGTCCTCTGCGAGCAGGAAGGAACTGAATCACTGTCTCTGTTCTGAATGCGGCGCTGGGCTAACCGTGTTATTCCACATCAGGAAATTAATGGATTCTTGATTGAATCAATCAAAGATGGACACGAGGGAAAAGAGCGTTTTTCCACGGCCAATCTGATTACATGACAAAATTTAAAAAATAAAAAAGTGTGCAGCATGTTTAGCATTGTTACATCAGAGGAACGCAGCAACTGATGATTGTTTCCATTATTAAGCAATTTGATCAGTTAATTGTATACAAACCCTAAATCAAACCCCAATGCGGCCATTGTTGGGCCCTTGAGCAAGGCCCTTAACCCTTCCTGCTCCAGGGGTGCCGCACCATGGCTGACCCTGCGCTCTGACCCCAACTGGGATATGCGAAAACAACATTTCACAAATACTGTAAAAAAAAAAAATTATTTGTGACGAATAAAGGTTTCTTACATCTTATATTTTTTTGTCAACAAAACAGAGAAAAGCATGTATAACAATTAAAGTGCTGATACTGATTAATCTTCCAACAATCAAGAAATTGATCAATTCTGCAAAAACTAGCCTCACATTCAAACTCAACACGAGCTAATGCAAACGTATCCCCTCGTCTCTCATGATCACCGCCTCTCTCTCTGGTGACATGTGTTGTTTCAGTCCTGCCTCTACAGGCTCAGAGCTCCACACTGCTCTGTGCACTCGCAGTCAAGGATACAAAACAAACAGAGGCCGGCATGTGTATCTCCATGAGTGTGTGTGTGTGTCTTTGTGAGGCCTGTTGGGTATCCTATGGATGGATAACGGCAGCGAAGGGAAAGCGGGGAGGGTGGGCTGGTTGAAGGGGGCAGCGAGAGTGTGAGAAATGCGTGGTGGTGCAGCGGGCTGGCTGTCATGGCTGCCTGTAAATGAAGTTATTACATCACCGGGGCCTGGTCCGCGGCCACTGCCAGGCCGAGGGCAGCCAAGGCTAACCACCAGCACAGTGGAAAGCAACCAGCTCGCACACCACTAATCATGCATCACTGCCAGGAGAGGCCTCGCAGAACCGGCTGCAGAAACTTCATGAACCTCATGTCAACAGGAATGGTTAATTTTTATTTTCTCTGGTATGCTGATCGATCGGAATACCTGTAGCTCATTCCCCGAACTTCTCATTGTGTCTCGGGTAAAATGTGACCAGCGTAAGAAAAAGGGGGGAATTCCAGGAAGCCAGGCCGAGTGAGCAGCATTACACAATGGAGGCTGATTGCTGGGCTATTGCATCATCACTCGGCATCTCTTTTTTTAAAGCTAAAGCTGGGAACTGTGAAAGTGGCAGCGGATGAAGTGAAGCAGGAATTCAAGTCCGAGACACTTTACATAAAAGGAGATGTTCCCCTGTAACTGCTGCTCAAACCAGAAGCAGCTAAAATAGTTGTGAAGGCGCGCACTTTTCTGCACCGGGTGGAGAATAGCACTGAGTTTAAGAGGCCGGTGCTGCAAGTTGCGAGCCAGTAGAGTGTAAGAACCAGCAAGGCAGCGACTGTGTGTGTGTGTGTGTGTGTGTGTGTGTGTGTGTGTGTGTGTGTGTGTGTGTGTGTGTGTGTGAGGCAGGCTGCCTGAATGAAGACATTGAGGGGATTTCCTGGTGCAGAGAGACACATCATGGCAAAGGCATCCGGCTGGATTAGCAGCTGGAGCCAAACGTGTCCTCACTCTGCAGCAGCAGTTCGGCCCGAGCTCTGACGCACAACACGTAAATGAACGCATGCCAGCTGTAATCTAACCTCGCAACTCTAACACACCTTGCTCAGTCGAAACTGCGCTACAGCTAATTAAACACCTAATGGGCGTAATGATTAAAGCCCTTTAGTTAATCTTTCACTAAGAATAATGACTCTGATGTAATGTAGAGTACTGTGGGTGTGTGACAATAGTTGCGCAAATAATGTTTGTACAAGGTCTATGCCTTAAGTCTTGTCTTTGGGGGAATGGCTGTCAGTATTTCCATTCAGTATCTGAAGGCTGGGACATTCCTCCTCTCAGCTTATGTTACCACCACTGGAAGGGAATGAGCTCTGTGATTAACAAAACTGTTTGTAAAGTAGGTTTAATAAACAAGCTAATTCCCTTTTTTTGAAGAGAGCTATTTATGTCATTCCTGTTAAATACAGCGCTAGTGCCAGGAAGCAATTAGCGTAGCATAAACAGGGGAGAGAGCGGGAGTTGGACTGGCTCTTTTAAGTCCAAGAATACGTCTACTAACACCTCTAAAGGTCACTTATAGTCATATTAGTATATTTATCCAGCTGTCTTTTCAAAATGACAGTTGGTGCCTAAACACTAACCTATTATGAGCAAGGAGCTATAGTGGCTATTAGCATGCTAGCTCTAGTCAGTCACAACAACTCTGGAGCTTTTTGTTTTTTCTTTACTGGGCTGTTTCTTCACACCGGCACTTTCTACTCAAACCTGCACATAATTTCATTCAATAAAAACTTGCCGAAAAGAGGAAGAAGAACTTTGGACAGAGCTACGCTAACATTAGCAGTTTCCCCCTGTTTCCAGTCTTTATGCTAAGCTATGCACCCTGTTGCACCAGCTCCTCACTCAACACATAAAAGGGTAATTTATAATTAGAAGTGATTAATGAAGTTACCAGCACTTTTATTCCACGTGTATAAATGCATGTAATAATAATAAAAATAATGCATGTTTGATGCTGCAGGTATTTAATAAACTCAGAGGAAAGAATCCTGCAGACAACCTGGAAGCAACAAACTATCATCAATCTGAGTTGTTAGTCTCTGTTTTCATCACAGTGAAGTTTTTTTTTATTATAATAAATATTTCCGTGTGTGGCTTAATAGAAGTGAGATTGCCGTGCAAAGTGAATGAGGAAGATGTGTGGTGAAGTTGGCACACAAACTGTGTATTTTGTTCTCTGTGATGTTGTTGGACCAGTATCGGCTGAAATGTGGAAAAAGCCTTCTCTAAATCACTCCACACAACTCAAAGAACTGTCGCCTGTGCTTTGCATTTCTGTTAATGTAGCATGCAGTCCAGACTTGTACCAGGTTGAAAGTGATAGAAAAATGTTACTAGGTCCTACTTTATAAGATTGCCAACACAATTTTTATGGAAAAGTGAGCAGGGTGTTCATTTAGACGCATTCAGATACCGTCAGATTATTGAAAAGGTGTGCATATCTGTAAGGGGCTTTAGTGGAAGTATAACCTGCAGCAACAAGCAATTTTTTAAACCATATTTTGGGGCAAAATCAAAAAACTTTACAAGCAGTTCTGATCAGATTTGACTGGTGATTTTATACATGCAGTCTTTATGTCCCAGTGATCATCAACACTGTAGTTTCAGCTCACTTCCCATTATTTTAGATAAGGGTCTGATCTTGTTAGTTCGAAATGACTGCTACTGAATGTTCCCAAGATGACTGCCGAATGGTGAGAAATAGGGATTTTGGCTCAGCACCTTGAGGTGTTACTGACTCAACGCATAGACATGACAGTGGTACTCTTTTATCTTATGGGAAGTAAGTGTAAGTAAATCAATACTACTGTTTCATTTCTGCAAATTAGGATTTACCTTGTGAGTTCCTGTGCTGCTGTCCGGGTCCATTTTGGAGACCGTCATCTGTGAAAACAAAGCCCACGTGGTTTTGGTTCACAGTGGAAAAAAGGGCCTGAAATAAATACCCACTGGTGATGTATTGCACTCGGCTTTGTACGGAAAGAATGAACAAAAGATATTGATCGGATATTTTGAGCTTTGTTTACAAATCCAGCAACATGCTGAGACTAACAGCTCCTCCAGGCCTCCAGGTCCGGTGCACATGCAAATACACCACCAGAGAGAAGCTATTGTTTGACTGGTATTGTATGGAGGAACACAATGTGTGTGTGTATATGTGTGTGTGTGTGTGTGTGGGTGGGTGACTGCAGTTTTGCATAGATGTACAAGTGCATGTGTGCATTCACAGTCACTCCTACGTTGTTTATTTATATTTACACCTACAAAGTGTGAATATAAATAAATGTGCATTACTGGAATTGTGAATACTTTGAATGTTTGAGGGAGAAATGTGGTCACACAGAGTTCACATCCCATTTAAGTTTTTTTTTAAAAGGGAAAAACAACATGTTTACTTAAAAACAATGTAAAAAAGACCAAATATGTGTGCACAAAATGAGCAATCTGGAACTAACACTTATCCTCTCTCGCACATGTGTTATTTTTTTCTGCACTGTTCCTGCCAGGGGAAGTGCGAGAGGAGAGGTGTGTATGTTTGTGTGTATCCCGGCGAGCGTGCACGTTTGTGTATGCATACTGTACGGCAAATGCAACTCACCCATGTTTACTGTCATCATCAGGAAGTGGCCCTGTTGAACTCGAGCGCAGAGCTCAACTTCTCTCAGCAAGCAAAGACTTCACCCTGAGAGCCAACAAAACAAAAACAACAAGGTGTCAACATCCAAGAACTGTGCCATTTTCCTTCGGCTTTGGCGCGCATAATAATATTTCTGTGATTGCACAAAAACACTGACAAAACAGGACGCAGGTGGTAGTATTAACACAAAGCATTTACTTTCCACATCGGTGTCACTGCTCCTGTTATTTATTTAATCTTTATTTAACCTGCTCTCTTGAGATTGACATATCCTTTATCTGGAAACCGCTGGCAGAAAAATAACAACACAACAGCCAAAGAGACGCATTTGATGCTGGTAACTCAATCCGTCTAAATCCTGTGAATGCCCCGACGTCTCTTTTATTGCCACTCTGAAAAACCACAAGACAGCACCAGTGAGGGAATTCCTCGGCGTTTGATGACGGAGGAGCCACATGCCCCTGAGATCCCACGGTGCAGCAGCGAGGCAGGCGTGGGCGTTTGCCTCGCCACCTGCCTCAGGTTAAAACCATGAGCATTTCGAAAAACAAAGCCAGTGCCTTCTTCGTGCATTAAGCCGGAGCAGAAAAGCGGCTGTCACATCCCGTAATAGCAAGATCCAGAATAGAGTCTTTTACCTCTGACACTTTGTGTTCCACTGATCATAGTTAGTGCAGAATGGAGGAGAAAATGCTGCAGCTTTGCAGAGTGAACCGCTTCCAAAAAATCCATCTGTTTACATATAGGAAACCATCATTTCACGCTGCAGGCCGCTGAAATGTTGACTTTTCTTAAAGATGATGGTTACATCCTCTAACAGGGTAACATGCAGATGGTTCTCACACCGACACTGTGGGAAATATTTGTTTGTTCTTTGAATGCAGGCTTTGCAAAAGGGGAAGAGGAACTAGAGAAACAGCTGCACTACTGTGTGTTGTGATACTAAAATGTGTGTGGTGGTTTATGAGCTGGTGTGTTCCAACTTGCAGTGATGAAAAAGCCATGAAAGGCTTCAGAAATGTGAGTAAGGTTATACAAGTAGAGACAGCAAATTAGGGCTGAACAATTAATCGAAATATTGTTGACACTGCAGTATGATCAAAAGCAATATTGAAATTGCTGCAATTTTTGATGGCAGGGGGGGGGGACTTAGAATAAAATGATTTGTTTACCAACACCGGCAAAGTGAAGCGTGACATCGGAGTTGGTAGGTCCGCGTACTAGAGCCTTGGCGGCGCTCGGCGTTGCTTGTTGGTGCTCGACGCCACTCGGCGGTGCTCGGCACGACTATTCAAATATCAAAATTATTATCCACATACCACCACAACGACCGAATATTCGGATATTCAAATATTCGGGACCAGCCCTACTGATTATATATTATTTTTAGAGGAAAAGAAAGAAATGTGAAAAAAAATCACCATTCCCTCTAAAATTGTAACTCATCACATCATAATATCTGTCAGAATAATTGCAATATGATTTTTTTTTGGCATATTGTTCAGCCCCACAGAAACCTTTTAGGGTTGCCATGATATGAGATTTTCACTACACGATTGCAATATTATGAAAATATTCTTAGTTTAAGCTCATGTTAGATTATTATCTATTTACACATATACACTGATCAGGCATAACATTATGACCACCTGCCTAATATTGTGTTGGTTCCCCTTATGTGGTCAAAATGCTCTGAACCATTGGGCATGAACAAGAGGACCTCTCAGGGTGTCCTATGGGGTCTGGCACCAGGATGTTGGCAGTGGATGCTTTGGGTAGCTATCATCAGCGCCAGCACACCTAGTGTCAATAAAGTCAGCTACACACCAGTATCCATCTTAAATTTGACAACTTAAGCCACAGGTTTCCAAACTTTCCAGCCGCCGACGCTCAAAATAACTCATGACCCCAACTATACACCAAGCTACGACAACACAAAATGACACAACAGCTTAAAAAACACATTATTTCATTCTACTTTAATATAGACTAAGAGCAGAATACATCAGTGTTCCAAAGTAATCTCCATGTATAAACTGCAACACTGAGAGGATGTAGATGCAGCTGACTCACAGGTGTTGCAGTTCAAAAATACATTTTGGGGATTTTAATTATTACTTTCATCTCAAACTCCCCTAATGAGACATGTGGGCACGATGCTTGGGGCACAGCAGGTCAATTTTAGATTTATTTTCAAAAATCACCCTCCATAATTAGTCAGAATACGTATTTAAACTGACCTGGTGCTAATGACGTTGTTGTAATGACCTCAACAAACATGTGGAGACAAAAAAATCTGATCACATATTTTTACATTTGCTTTGTTTAAACTGGTTTATCTTAAATGTAACTTCAATTTTTCATCTATTCTAACAATTATGATTAAATTCAACTTTTCCTTTTTTTTTTTTTTTTTTTTTTGAAGGAATAAGGTGCAGTTTTATTCTTTCAGGGCTAACAGGTTGCAATGGCTGAGTGATCTGAGAACTAGCTGCTGCTTGTTGCTACACACAGACAACACAGAATCACAGCTACTGTTGTCAGTGGCTACAGTCTAACACTCGCAGTGTTTCAGCGACAGGGCCAACATTTGATGTCAGCACTGCCGTTTGACTAAAACGCCTCGGTTCTGCTGCTGTGGCAATGTTTTGTGATGCATTTTTGTGCTCACATGATTAATTGCGCAGCTCCACTCGAAGGCAGAACAGTGACAGGTGAGTCACAAGGGGAATAAAATGTGGTTCACAGGAAAATAATAGTGATAAAGAGAAAAAATAATGATAATCAAAATACTGAAGGAGTGATCTTATTGGCAGATTCAGCTCCGTGGGAGTATCAGCGTCAAGTCAACAAATTTCAACATCAGCTCCTTAGAAAAAGACTAAAGAGCCTCCAGAGAGATTAACAGCAACCCTCCCCAGATATTTTACGTCTTAAAGCATCATTTACTTTTCGTCTGGCTATCTCCAGTGTCCATGTGTTTTTTAAAGTCCGACATCAGTGTGTACAGTACGACGACATCACAGATAAACGCTTGTCTGCAGAGACGCAGACACTTTCTTTTCATGTCAGCCAGAAAAACTTTTCATAAAAGCAATAAAGGCGGCCACCAGAGCAATTTGCAGCCTGAGGGGCAGAGTCACAGGGTGCCAGCCGGGTTTGAACGCAGGACCACAACAGTACACTGCTGTCAGCGCACGCAAATCACAAGAGCAGAAGAGTTGGAAAGCTAAAAACTTAAAAGCAAAAAAACATGCAGCGCAGGCAAAAAAAAAATGATTCAAGGGCATCCACTGTATGATAACAGGGTGTTCTAAATATGTCACAACATGAGCGTTAAATGTGGGTAAACTGTGTTCAGCGTGTCTGATATAAGGTGTGAATAGGAGAAAGAAAAAATATGATAACGCTCCGTATCAGGCTTGTATGGTGCTGTTGACCACACATGAAAGAGATGAAGAACAGCCACAAGACAGGTGGTCTCCTAACACCACGCTGCCCAGTCTGTTGATGCAGCACACACACATATATATACACACACTCACACACACATATACACACACTCACGCAGGAACAGAACAGCCTCTGTGCTTTGCCAGCAAGTCACCAGATGGCCCATCTGCTTCGCCCCTCTGCCCAGCATGATGCCGGGCTGGTGGTGCCCACTGATCGCCGGCCCAATTCTCCACACACTTCTTGGCAGGCGGGCGACGTGACAGCCCCGCTTGTTGAAGATCAAATGCTAATCGCCGCTCGGTCTTGTTGCTCAGCAGCCACACGTCCTCCAGGGGAGAAGGCTGTCTGTCTGAGCGCTCGACCGTTTGTGAGGGAAAACCATAACACAGAAAAAAACTAAAACAAAACAGCACACCCAGAAGCGTTTCAATCACTGCTGATAAAATCACCAGTTTTAATGTTTCACTGGCAGAGGGCTCTTCTTTGTCACAACATGAGGACTATCTTCAAATGACCAGTGAAAGTTAATGGAAAAAAAGAGCAGCACAGGATGGGATTTCACACGAGAGTTGAAGGGAATCAGACAAAGCAGAGACTCAAATCACACTCTGTGGTTTTATTTTTCTTGGACTGATCGTAAGGAGGTCGCAGCCAAAGACTGTGCAGGTCAGCACGTATATGCAGTACATACGAAACCTCTTTCAGCGCTGTTACATCACTCTCACCAAGCAAACACTGTGCTGTCGGCCAGGGTCTCTGAGGGAAACGCCCCCCTCCTCAGACAAGACAAGAGAAAGTTTGCTCTCCAGCTGCCCGGTGGCCCGAGCAGTCTGACCTCATGTCTGACATCACTACCGAGGAGTTCCTGAGAAATCTCCATTTCAGAGGTCGGCCTCTTGTCTTGTGGGGATCGCTGGGTTTCCCCTCTCAAACAAACATTGTCTGAAACAGCCATTGAATGCCAACGTAGGTGATCCATAACGAGTAACAGACATCAGTAGGTGGTGAGAGATAAGCACATGTACGGAGGTCTTCTAAAGGCACTACAACTATGGAAGATGTACAAAGGATAAGAATACTAGTCCACTGAGAGTATCAAGAGCCCAGATTCTCATTGTAAACAGCTGTGAGACTAATTAATTCTGACAGTTAACATGACGTTTCTTCAGTTTCTTCATAGTGCATATTAATCAGCATCATTGACAAAGTGGTTTAACCCTCTGAAGTCCAAAACATGCTGGTGGATCTGAAAGGCATATTGTATTTTTTTTAAATAAATGCCAAAATTCCACCATTTATAAGAACAAAAAACTGTAAAAACAGAAAAAATCGTCAAATTTTCAAAGTTTCTGACGGTCCTTGAACTACTCATCTGTGACAAGCTGTTGTATAGAGAAAATCAACGAAAACTCAGCAAAATCACTGTTTTCTAAGTACCTCATTTAAAAATTTGCTGTAAAAAAAAAACAAAACAAAGAATTCTGCACTCCTCGGTCCACCTGTGAAGCCATAAATAACTGTTGCAATAAAAAGTCACGTCACAAACATTATGGGACTACTCGGCTGAACTGCAGGCTGTGTTTACACAGAGCAAAGAGGAGACAAGAAAGAAAATAAATTAAAAATATAAGTAGTAAAATCTATATTATGTATAGGCAACATTATTCCCAGCATCCCTATTATCTGTTGTACTAAAATGTTGTACTTTTTTATTACTTCTGGAAATATAACTGTGTCATATTGCGCAACAGACCTGTTGAAGTTCTCTCTACTTCTAGTCATGGTTGTGCTGTTTCCATAGTGGTGCAGGACTTTATATTACAGTTAAAAAACGAGTCCACAGTGAGTAAAATTATGACAGTCAGTAAAAAAAAACGCCCAGAAACTACTCTGGGTTAAAGAGTTAAACTGCAGGACCGGCAGCAGGTTTTAAGTAGTACAGCAGTGTGTTTTCACTTTTTGCTGCTGACAGGAGTGTTTAGATTTTAGGACGTACCCTTATTTACTTTCTTGCTGAGAGTTAGATGATAAAATCGATACCACTCTGATATCTGTGCAGTAAATATTACAGGATCTGGTTAGTTTAGTTTAGCAAGAAGACAGCTTGGCTCTGTCAGGTAACACTTTTATATCTTCTGATGTATTTTCCCATAGTTCCACCTATACAGGACATGGAAATGAATTAGCAATGAATTCAGACTCTCTTGAAACTCAAGAGAGTCTGCTCACTGACTTCCATATCATATGGAGGTAAATGGAAGCCAGTGGTTACCTTGAACAGCAGACTTAATGCACGCACATTTCTAAAGAAGTATAACAAAATGTTAGCAGTTATGCAGAGTCATTTCTGTACTTCTGATCTGATAACGCTGATAACGTGGGCTGCTGTCTCCAACATAAAATAAAAACACTAATTTGGACTGTTGATGAGATCACTTGCAATGCATCAGACTCCTGACATCATAATACCCGGTAGACTGTCTGAATCGCAGCTCAGGCAGGAAATGAAGTGTGATTAGTGAGCCGCGGCTATTTAGGTGACTTACTCTTTTTAAAAGGTCAACGGCGGGGGTGTCCTGTCCGCTGAGCGCTTGCCAACACTGAGCTGTGGCCACCCCACATGAGTCAGAGGGGCTCCGCTGGCTGATTCTGGGAAGCAAGACAATACCGTATGTCCTCTTGCTCAATAAGCCTGCTGAGGATTTTTTTTTTCTTGTGCAGGGACACACTTAAGGGCTGGTGGGTGCTGGCAGGAGTGTGTGTGGGTGGGAGAACTGCATCACTCCATGTGGGGCCCGAGCGCTCATTTATCATAACCTTGGCTCCCCTTGCTTTGTCTCACAGGAGTCATTGCTGAGAGGAGGTCCAAGCTCTTCAGCGGGACACAAAGCTTAATAGCTCCTTCCTACAGCACATCAAGAGGACTCTTCCCGTCACCCAGCACTAAATCTAGCATTTATTTCAAATAAAGGAATTTCTCTTTTCATGCGAAGCCAATATTTTTGCATCTGTCTTTTGTTTCCACTGTAAATAAATGTACGATTAAAGACACTACAGTGCCAATGGATGAGCTTCGTTAAGGGTTACATTTTAGGATTATGTTCATTACTGATTAAGTTAGACAGTATAGGAGAAAAAGACATCACATTTAGCCCAGTATGACATCTTAAAATACTTGTTTTCACCACCTAACAGCCCAAAAACCAGTGAAGACAAAATAAAGAAATGCTCACATGAAAACGCTTTGAATTTAAGCCAAATTCTGCGGATGGTAACAGTTACTCAGCTGCTCCACCACTTATTTCTGACTCAGACCAGACAGAAATATCTCAACCAATATGGATAAGTTGCCAAAAAAACTCGGTACAGACACTCACACTAAATAAAAAAAGGATTTTTTCGCACATCTATTTCCTGAGACAGGTGTGCAGGAGAGTGATGAGTGGAACAGAAGCTTCAAACAGACTCCTGCACACTGTCTAACTCGCAAAACGACACTTATTCCTGACTTTTCTGCGCTAGATCTTCAACAGGCAAACGGTTTGTGACAAAGAAGACATCTTAAACTGGGAGTGGCTGCAAGTCTGCAACAAATCACATTCCCCACATGCTATAGGGAAGGAACGAATACCAAACATTTTACTATTAGACAGTTTGCAATACCATATTGACCCCTGACTGCTCCCCGGGCGCTGCACCGCGGCAGCCCACTTCTCCTGGTATGTATAGTTAAGGTTAACTTTGAGGATGGGTCAAATGCAGAGAAGGAATTTCCCCAAGGGGATCAATAAAGGTTAGATTAAAATCTTGCAGGTAACATTTGTTGATTGAAGGATAGATTTACATGGCAAGTGAAAAAAGCATTGATCGATAAATAAAACCCTTCATAATAAATACAATGCCGTCTTACAGAATTCCAAAACGTGAACACTACATACTTACATAGAAAAATAATAATCAATTGAATCTCTGCCCAGTCAGAGCTGCATTTGCAATAAAGTGGGTTCCTATAAATAGATCCTAAAGGCCTCTAGAGGCAACTGCAATGAAAATTTTTTAAAAAGTCCAAGGTTTATGGCTAAATATGTGCAAAACTAATCAGCCTCAGTCATTCTTTGTGTTTAGAGTAAATCAGCAAAAGTAAGCATGCTAAATGCTACATTAGGATGGTGAACACACTGTAAAAGGTTGTTTTTTTAAATCTGTAAAAAAAAAATAGCGGAATATTGTAGAGTTTAAAAAACGGTAAAAATATTGAAAATAAC
>OMNN01051730.1:0-21576 GCA_900302755.1 Chromis chromis | reverse complement strand
TGCCTGCAAACAAAAGCCGCCCTGTCCACCCCAGACCCAGATGTTCCTTATTGATCCCCCTGTGGATTTGGCTGAATGTAACCGCTCCAAAATTTCTCTCGGTCTCTCTCTCTCTCTCTCTCTCTCTCTCTCTCTCTCTCTCTCTCTCTCTTCCTCTCTGTTTCTTCCTCTCTCTCTTTCTCTGTTTTGCATGCTCACACTCCGTGCAAGTGTGCTACACTCTCTGCTTATGTGTGTGGTCATGCATGTCCAGTCATGCATGGCGAGCCAAAGCTGGAAGTGCCGTTTCCCCCTCTGAAGTTTACACTGCAGCAAGCAGCAGTCGGGGACTTGTAACCCACTCCCTCTCATTCTCTTCCCTCCTGTCCACTATCCACTCCTCGACAGCCCCTCTTGGCTGTTTCTGGTTAATAATGTAACATGTCTCACTGTCTGATGTTGCATTGGGTTGCTGTGGCACCACAGAGAGGCTTGTCTACCTTTCTGGGAGACGTTTGCAACTGGTTGCCAAGGAGTTGGTTTCAGGGAGGAGGCGAGGAAGAAGAGGGAGTGTAAAGTAAAGGTCTGGCAAAGGCAGAGTAAGAGAAAACTGCAAAGACAAAGAGAGTGAGAGGAAGCAGACCAGGGGAGAGAGAGAGAGGGTGAAAAAGAGTGAAAGATAGAAAGCATATGAGTTGGAGAGAAACTGAGAGAGTCAAGCAAGTCCAGCCCCAGCTCAACCATTACTCATTACACTCTGTACGAATCGTGTTCATGATGACAAAAAACAGACAAAGCAGGTGAAACATTATTGAGAGCATTTTTAGCGTAAGAGGCAGCATAAGAAAGTCGAATGTTTGGTGTAATGTGGGTGGTGCTGTGGACTGGGTTTATACAGATGATATAAAAATCTGACTGAGCTAACCAGGTAGGATAAAAATGCCCCTTGAATTCCCAGAAAGCAACATTCGGGTTTTAACTTTCTTTGTAAATCCCTATACTCTCATTTAAGAAAAGAAAGTAATAATATGTGTAGTTTTCAGATTGCATTGTGGGTGGAACATGTCATTCACCAGCTCGGCGGTGCATATTTATGTCATTACAAGCATAGACATGGTTCCTGAAGGAATTGATGGCTTGAGCTGCTTGTCAGTGTTTCGGTTAAAGGTATTTCCCTTCAACCACCAGGTTTATGGCGCTCTACACAGACATATTCACAGATACAGATACACCATAACTGCTTAAAATGTATGTAAAAGCTGACTCTACGCCTTCAAGCCTTAGCACAATATTTTTGCGGTAGTTAATCTGATTCTGTAGCAAGGGTAACGCAGGCAGGGTTGTGTCAGAGATGTTTCTTTTTACCAGTGAGCTGCTCCTACATCAATGAGATTGTCTTTATCTGCCTGCTTGCAGCTTGGGCTCAGATTCTGCCCTCTATATACTGGTGCTGGGTTGTGGGAGGCATGTGGGCGAAGGTGCGTGGCATCCGGCCTAATGCACAGCCTGAAGAGAAATACTAACACTTCATATTCACTGTGACTTCAACACCGCCACAGTTGAGGCTCTCACATTTGGATAGAGATTTTCAGTGAATGAGTCACAGGTTTGAAAGATATTCCATGGGACATGGTCTTCTAATTTAGTTGTGGTGTGAAATGAAAAGAGTCAAATGAATGCCGATTGCAGGCATCCATGTTGCGTACAAGTGAATAGTGCGCCTGGTGTCATCTGTCTTAATATAAAAACACAGATTATAAAAGTGTTGCCACAAAGTGCTCCTCCTCAGACCCCGGGACTGCCTTGTGTTTGACTCAGGATATTCCCCGCCGCACCACATTCCACTGTTGTTCCGTTATTCTGGACAGGGTCCCTGCCTCTTCCTGCCAAAACCCTCCCATAAACACACATCCAACCCTGAAGTCCTTGCTCTGCAGGGGGCATTCCAGAAGTGTTAGTTTTCTGAGCCTTCCTCCACATTCAAAGACACACATGCAGATATACAGTACGTTCAGACACACTGCTCTGTTACCCTTGCCCTAAAAATAGGAAAAGGAAAAACACACTGGTGCTTTTCAGACCGCAACAGACCATACAAACAGGAATCATTATAACTCAAATTGGGTTAATTTTATACGCTCATCACTTGTCCATGTTTTTTTGGCAGTCTTTGACTCCTGAAGACAAAATTGGGAATTTGCAAAACACTCGCTTCTTTTTGCACATAAGAGACACAAGAATCTAAATGATGCGCTAGTCTCTTCTGATGGAAAAAGTTGCTCCAAAGTCCAAGATAACTAGGAATCTCCTTGTTATTCATGCTCTCGTTGCAATAACACAACCCACACTAAAGGGTGCAGGCAACCCCATTTAGGACAGACTTTTAAGGTAAAGGGATGTTCTTTTTGTGTCACTAGGTGGGTTATTTGCACTAAAATGCACATATAGCTCATTATATGTATGAGAGACAGCACTACCATAAGGATTTAACTTCTCAAAATATAGCAAAATATTTCCTCGAATATGGCCACAAAATGTCTAGTCTACATGCACACGGCACTCTAAAAGTGATTTGCAAACAGTTTCTGGTCATTTTATGCTCCTGTCACATTTCACTCACTGTGCCCTTATTTGTGACTGCAATATAAAGTCCTGCAACTCTATGGAAACAGCACAACCATAGTTAAAGGTAGATAAAACTCAAAAAAGTCTTTGTGCAGTATGACACCGTTATTGTGCAATAAATCATTAAAAAAAATGTAAAAAATGAATATCTTTGATTATATATTTTGCAAAAGCTGAAAACAACTTGATACAGTTGAACACAGATATTACCAATACTGGGGGGGAAAGGTGGCTCTGCACAAAGCAGTTATTTTTGTTTCCATACTTGTCACCTCTCTGCTATGTAAACACAACCTGCAGTTCAGCCTAGTGCAGCTAAAAACTCCCAGAATTTTTGTCAGGAGACTGTTGGTCACAGCTGAGTCAGTCATGGCTTCTGAGTCGTGCTGATAAACCCAGATTATTTTTTTTCTTTTTTACAGAATCCATTTAGGGCAAACTGTTTAACTTTTGTTTTTTGCTTTGTTTTTGTTTTTAAAGGAGCCATGTAGAATAACAGGATTTCAATTAAATATCATGATTTTAAGCTTAAGTTTCCAAACGGAACAGCACACTATAAATGATATGTTTATTGACTGACAGAAAGTTGAAAATCTGACAATTTTGGCTTTTTTGGCTAAGTTGTGTCACTTTGGTGATTTTGAGTTAAACACACTATTTGCAAGTTTAATGGTTATCAATTAAGTTTGATACAAGTTGTTGGAAATTAAACTGAAATTGATAGTTTGATTTATTTTGTTGCTGTTGTTACAACAATGTGTGAAGCGACAATGCAATTGATTGACGACGGTTCAGTAACTGATTATCTAGTAAGATGCTTTGTGTGATGTTGTGAAAATGTAAATAAAGTTGTTTTCCATCTATTATTATTGGTCCCTGATGAAGACATGAGTTGAAATATTGAACTTTGATTCTGCATTATGTTGTCAGAATAAAGACGTTTATGAATCATCTGTGTCGTTCAAGCAGTTAAGTTCTAAGGCCACCATCATCTGCATACATTTGATGGGACTGAGATGCTTCACCACTTCATTTTTTGTCGCACAACTTCAGTATTTCTATAACATCACATTCACTAGCTGCTTCATCTCTCACTCGCCTTCACAAATGAAGCGTTTCCTTGACTTGCTGCAGCTACAGTGTACAGAATTTGAAGTGGCTTTTGACTTTTTTCGTCATAAGAGGGAGATGTTGTGTTGAGACATTTCTTCACTTCACGTTACTGCCTCGTGTTTGTTTGTGGTTTTACACTGTCAGCTCTTATTATCCACGAGGTAGTGGGGGGTGCCCATGAACTTGTTGCTTGGCCCTATCAGCTGTAGCCTTCACATTTCAGATACTTTTATCAGTCCGGACAGCCAGAATTAATTACCACTGGTTCACTTTCATTCATATTCTCACCTGAACCCAGTGTTTTGTTCATTAAGCAAAACTTAATGTTTGAATAGTATAACAATTTTGGGCAAATCCCTCCTGTGCAAAAGTTTGAACCCAAACACCATCTCCTTCAAATCTGTACAGGGACACATGTGGTGTTCAGACAAACTCTTGAGGTGTTCCCGAGCGAACTCTGCACATCAATTATTCAGTTGGATCACCTAGCCTCCTTGCTGTCTCCATCTTACTATTTCTTCTTGCTGTAGAAGGACCTGCTCTGCCATACAGGCAGTCAGGGAGGAGGGGAGCAGCCCTGTAGATAGCCTGACTGGAGCCAGAAGAGGCCTGGAACAGGAGTGTTCATTATAGTCGCCCCAAGAGCACAGGCATAGGAGAGGATAACAAGACCCTAGGGTGGCTGGTGTGGGACCATAAATGTATTCCCCTTCATCCAGACAAATCCAAAGTCTACTGTGTCAGCAAAAATACACACACACACACATACCTTCGCTGGAACCTTGACTCTTTGCTTTTTGTTATACATTCATACTTTCTTCACAATTTGGAATATAAGATGAGGGAAAAAAATGCAGTTTCAGTCTGATTGGTTTTACAATATCATGTTTCTCCACCTCTGGACTGATGAGAGACGGGGAAACGGCGACTATGCCAGACTATAAAATTATTGATCATTAAAAAACGAGTCTAAATTATTCAAAAAAGAGCAATGTCACATCAGTTACTATTCTTTCTTTTGTTTCTGCTGGCCCCCAGTGGTCTTTTTTACATTTATAATGAGGGCAATGAAACAAGAAATAGGTAAACATTTTGGGAAATGAATCAATTTCTCTCTTGCTGGGAGATAGATGAAAAGATAACACCACCAAGTTTGTACGATAAATATAGCCAGAGTCAGCAGCTGTAAGTTTAGTTTAGACTGGAAATGGAAGAAACAGTTAGCTCGACTCAGTCCAAAAGCAACAGAGTCCGCCCACCAGGCAGCACCTCTAAAGCTCACTAACACGTTATGTCTCATTTGTTTAATATGTACAAAAAAAACGAAGAACAACAACTCACCATTTTTACAGGGGGTAATGTGTTAAACCATTTCTTGCCCAGAACCAGTTGCCAAGCAACCGGCAGAGAAAGTTCCTGGTCCTGCAACAGAAAAAGAGGTGCTGGTAGGCAAATTTAGTTACCTTTGTTAAGAGCCAGGCTTCCCTGTTCATCCTTGTGTCCCATCTTTATGCTAAGCTAAGCTAATTGACTTTCAACAACTTATTTATTCGCATGTGAGTCATATGATTTATCTTGGCAAAGTCAATAAATCTGCATAACTCCCAAAATGTTGATTAATTCTATTAAATCACTATTAAGAAACTTTTAAAAT
Organism: Chromis chromis; assembly: GCA_900302755.1. Taxonomy (NCBI): domain Eukaryota; kingdom Metazoa; phylum Chordata; class Actinopteri; family Pomacentridae; genus Chromis; species Chromis chromis. The sequence goes on along the minus strand of OMNN01051730.1, from coordinate 16,205 downwards.
GTCTTAATGCAACTGAAGATGAAGACTGATCATTTCTGTTCATTCACTTATGTTTTATTACTCAATAAGTGGACATTTGCTTACAAATCTGTCCAACACTCATGCTACCTGACCAATGCCAGGTCAGGAATGCCACCATGTGCCCATGTCCATGCAATACAATCTGCTGTGTAAAACATCATGATGACTGAAGAGAACGACGGTCATGTCTGTGAAAACAGACCCAGGTCTTGTTTTCTTTTTTTTCCGTTTAAGTCTTTTTACCTATGATTTTTTTAGCCACAAAACCACAAAACAAGGGGAAACTAAAGTTATCCTGTCAAAAAGCACAGCAGGCAAAACATTCAGCTCACTCAAAAGATGACTTTATGTGTGTGTTTTTTATCCAGTCGTCGATTATTGGCTATCCAGTGACTCTCACCTCCATGTATGGGGCAGATGTGGGGAGAAGCATTTAAAAGAGCCATAACTAACTGAATGACTCCTGAAGGAGGCTGCTCTGACAGACGATATGTGTCTCTGGGGTCCCTGTGATCTGACTGCACAGGGCTGTTGTTCTCCCTTGTCTGCCTGCCTGGCCTGTTGGACCCCATACCACGGCTTTCCAGAAAGACCCCCAAGCGATCTTGCATTCAGCCAGGCTGAGCAGCAAGCTGAAATTAAAGCTGTTTCACTGTGGTTAGTTAAATAGTTGGACAGTGAGAGCATGGGGTGGCCCCGAGTCAAGACTGAGGCTGTCTGGACTAGTGAGTGGAAATATCAAAAAAGACTGAAGGGGTGGGGAGGGGAGAAGGGAACATACAAACTAAAGGAGTAAAGGAAACTATTTTAGTGACCTGGGTAAAAGGTTTCTGGGATTTTGTTAAGGGAAAGCTACAGAGTAGATGTGGTTGTTTTCTGTTGTACTGCTAATCTATTACAATTACTGTCACTGCTCATTGCCTGCTGCTATTGCAGCACAGTGGGAAGGAATGCATTACATAAGATGATAAGATACTCACTCAACAAGACATACACAAAGAATGTTCAGTGGTCATCTAAGAGAACAGAGACTGAATGTAGCTACATAGTTTGCAGAGGACCTCCAGTCCTGTATTATCCAGCTCCTGTATAAAAACAGCATCCATCAGCCAAAATATGTCATGGTTGCTTAATTTTTTCCAGTAGCTCTATAATTAGTTGGTCGTAGTACAAGTGAAAATGCTGATCATGTCGTTGTCTGAGTGCTAGATGGCCTATGGCTGGACTTCAGCGACAGAGTTGGAAGTGTTTATTGAATTATGTAACTGTTCAGCATAAATCTGGGCGAAGGAGCAAGGGGTGGATCTACTGGGTCCATCTACCCCCCATAACTTGTCGGGTTTGACCACAAGTCCAGCCCACATTCTTAAGCCTCTGCTCACTGTGTTTTGAGGAGATCTGTCTGCTTTTCACAAAACATGAAAAAAAAAATGAATCAAACCACATCGACCTTGTCAGCGGCAAGTTTCCTGACAGATGATGTCGGGCCCCCAGGTCTCTCATCCAGAACACACACTGAAAGTATCATCCGTGATCATAATCACAACAGCTTTTATTTTCTATTTTTATGCATGTTGGATACTGTACAAAAGACACATTTCTCCTAATGTTTCCAGGCTACAGTGAATTGGCCATACATAATGACTGGAATGGAGGAGAGAAAATTCCTAAGCCAAGTTCCTTTAAATCCACAGGGGTTCACGCGGCGCATGGATCAGTCTTCCAAGAGGAACAGGAGCCAAGACATCTGTGTGACTAGCAGGGACTGATCCCCTCTACCAGAACACTGGGAATAGGAAAACCAGGATTATCTGGTCACATTGCATATCATGGGCATATATTCTCAGCACAATCGTACATGCCCTGCCTCACTGCTATCCAAGTGCTCTGTGTCAAATTCATAATGCTATTTCAATAATAAAACCCAATTAGCACGTACTGTTAGATGCACACACACATATTTGTGAGGTGGAACTTGTTGTGGACAAGCATATATAATCATATCTGGATATTGTGAAGGAAGGGTAGCACTCAGTGACAGTTTCCCCACACTAATCTACTCTGTGTGGAGGTTCTCATTATCCACTATCCACTGTGTTCCTGTTCAGTGGGGTCTCTGTGCCCAGTTAAGAGTCCCACTAGCCTGAGGGTAAAAGGATGGTGATGGAGATGACAAGAGAGCAGAGCTTAACTGTTTCACAGCATTATGCTTTACACTTGCAATAGTGCTGTAAAAGAAGAAGATAATTTCATCACGGCATGATTATGATATTCACCGGGCTTGTAGTTTCACTTTGTAGTGTGAGCAAATCAAAGATTGTAGCAATGGTGGACAGCTACTGGGAGACTCAGTATGTTCATCTTGAAACTATGACATCAAGCATCACCGTGCTTTTCATTTAGATCTGTGTTTTGTCAGTAGACACGGAGGTTTCATTTGATGTTTTTTCATGCCAAGTACCAACAGTATAGTATAAAGTGCATGTATACATGACAAGACTCTTTGTTTTTACATGCAGGAGCGTAAGGGAATGGAAGCTTGTGTTCTCACATGTGTGACCTCCTGTGTCCTAGAATGTTGCCTCCACCCAACACAACCACACCCCCCTGGTACACACACGTACACACACACACACACACACACACACACGCATATACACACAGATACACTCACAAACGCACACGTATTCCAACCTAGACAGGCCAGGTTGCCAGAGCTACACAAACTCCCACCCATTAGCGGCAGGATTCCAGGATAACCATGGCAACCAGTCTCTCACCCCCGGGGAGACGAGCAGTAGAACTGAAAGGCTCCATTCAATTTCCACATCCCAGTACAGCACACACAAAAGGACACACATGCACTCTTTTCACACGCTAACACACACTCAGTGACAAGCGCGCAGATTTACACACACAAACACACACACACACACACACACACACACAGACATGGACACGTCCAACGCAACCCACTTGCTCTAACAGCCTCGCAGTCACTCCAGCCTTTCCTGCCTGCCTCCACTGGGGTGAGTGGGAGCTTGTTAGAGAGACCGCACACTACATCCTCTCACCCACGGTCCTCGACTGCACATACACCTACTGCACAATTACACCTCACTCGTGATTAGACACACTTTTAGAAGAGGATGACAGACTTTATTGTATGCACAAAGATGATCTTCCTCTACCCCGGAGGCATGAAGCATCTTATCAAGCACTGGGTCATATCGTGTGACTGCATTCTTGTCTATTGCCGGTTTTGTGTCACAACGCAGAAACAAGGAGGTGAGATTGGTGTCATGTAAGGTAATTTTCTTTGACACCTCTGAAGTATCTCCTCTGCACACACGGATGCAAAAATAAAGTTACAAGAGAAACTGTGTTGCTGTCTAATAAGGATGTAGTTATGATCATTGGTGAAACCTCCATCCCACTTGAATGAGTGCAGCAGTCTCCTCCGACTCCAACTGCAGAATGCACTCACTGGGTTTAACCAAGAGGAGAAAGAAAAGGTTAATGATGCACAGTGGGAAATCAACCTTTAAGTATCACAGAGAGCATCACAGGAAATGGATAGAGAGGTATAGGGGTGAAAGCGAATGGGTAGGATGATAAAAAGGAAAACGAAGGAAAGCCTTGAGAAGGTATGGGCAGAGAGGCACAATCACAGAAATATAAATGACAAACAGCTCGGAAACACAGGGTGTTGATTATCTCCTGTTCACATTAGAGCCCACACAGACCATTAGATGCGAGCCCAGCTTGAATCAATTTCAAAATTATCTATTCAAGAAAAATCTTGAGTGGAAAGCACACAGCACTCTGCCTTTCACCAACACAATGCAGGTTTTTATTTTTTGTCATTTCAGTGGCAGAAAGTGGGGAGGTGAAGACGTGCGAGGGCGCAGCGCCTTGGCAAGATGGATAGACAGGTGGGAAGACGGGCAGAAATGAGGTCAGAAAATATTATAAAAGGGTGTGGTGTTGTTTTGGAAACAATGTAAAGGGGAGGGAGAAAGATCTCTGGAGTAAGGGAGGGATGGAGGAAGAGTGGAGGGAGGCTGGCACTAATGACGGGTGCGCCCAGGGCCACACAAGTACAGCTGTCTCCCCTCCCAACTTCAGCAATGTCAGATCAGCATAATAAAACCCAGTGTGTCGGTGTGTGCTCACAGGAACAGCTGGGTGGCTTGGTGAAAAAAAGAGAAAAATAAAGTGAACAAGAGAGAAAAGAAGTGTGCAACACCAGATCTTACCATCCCTGCACTGAACTTGTTGAGTTTCTCCAAACGCAACCCAGCAATGCCCAGGGAGGCTACAGTTTGTAAAGGAGGTAGTGGTGGACACTTAAATTTCTGGCAGCCTCTGCTTGGACAAATAACTTTGCTTTCATCGAGTTTCCAAAGGCTGACGTCAGAATGTGTTCAGAGTGAGTCACACATATGCTGGCTCTGCCCACCACCTAGTCTTTGTGTTTGTGCCCTTTGTGGCCCCGTGAAAAAGGATGTACATACACACACGCTGCATGATGTCAGACGGGCTTCTCCATCCTCATGTCACGCCCAGTCACTTATCACTGACACCATACACCCGAGGTCTCGCAGGGCTTAACCCCCGAACACATAAACAGTCCGCTTCAAGGACTATTTGTGCTGTACTTGATCCTCATATATTATCTGCACTTTTTATTTGACGGACCTACATGTAGGAGGATATCTGCCTGTCTGACTCACTCCTTGTCTGTCTGACCACCCCCTCCTTCCAGCCTGCCAGCACTCTCATTGTGTCTCTCACCGTCTCTTTCTCCTCCTCTCTTGCCTCCTGTGTTTGTCTTAATCATTGCTGAGGTGATGTGGGTCTGGCACAGCCACTGGATAATGTGATTAGAGGGGGCTCAGGCGCAAAGTCTCTACACTGATCACTTCAGTCACCTGGGACTTCGCTTACATTTGTCGTAAGATCTCCAGGCAGAAAACAGCCTCGCTAAGATCTTCAGACGTGTTACTTATGGTGTGTGAATTTCACCTCGTTTTAGCCTTGTTTTTAAATGTGTCAGTATGTGTACACCAGCTCGGCCTGAGATGTCTGTGAGCGCCCGAGCCAAAAGGGAATATTTGGGGGGGTGGGGGTGGGAGTGGGCAAGCGCGTCTGTTGCAGTTTAAAGTGCATATGTGTGTACATACATATAAATCTGTGATTCCCCTGCGTCCTAAGGATACTGCGTGTGTTTTTTGGGCCTCCAGAGGCTTCACAGATGAATGAAGCATTGGATCAGGTAAGCCAGGCATTATTCCCCAGCATGTGCAGCAGCTGGCCCCGGGGAATTTTTTGATAGTGTGTCTGCCAGACCGCTAGGGGAGAAGGTGAGGAAAGTAAGAGTGGCTCTCGTCAGGAGAAAGATGAAGAGGGTTTAGACATGACAAGCGTGTCATTAATCACAAGATTCTCCAGGCAGTATTTGTGGATGTACCTGCTCTGAATGGAACCAACCAAAGGAGTGGACTGGACTAGCCATGGGAATAGGGGAAAGTGTGTGCATCTGTGTGTTTAGTTCTGTGTTTCTTCTGCGGCTTCATTATTGCCCTATTCCCTATTCCTTCTGTCGTTCCCGGCTCTGGTCGTGTACCATCACCCCCTCTGGCAGCTACATCCATGACAGGTACAGAGAGAGAGAAAAGCACTCTGTAGGAAGCAAATCTGTCACTGTGCTAACTAAAACATGTCAGTGTAGTAGCGCTATGTGTCTCAGTGCGCCCGTGTGCATGCCCGTGTGCCGTGTGGACAGCTGATTGGAATGCGGGGCTGCTGTAGTGAGGAGTTTATTTCATAGCTTTTTGAGACAAGGAAGGAGCTTTTGAAAGAGCTGGAACAGCCGGTGCATCTGCAAAAGTGGGAAAAAATGGGGTGGAAAGATTGGAAGAAAAATCAAGGCACAGCTGAACTATGAGACACCGAAGTGTGTTCATGTCTGCGACTGTGTGTGTCTGTGTGTGTGTTCATGTCCTCAGGGGAACCAACTCCTCTCTCTGGACTAGACTGAGCCCACCTGAGTCTCTCTCCCACCCCTCCAGCTGTTTCCCCTCACTACCCCCCAAATCTTCCCTTGTCACCCAACCTCCATCCTCCAAATTCACTAACTTTGTATCTGCAGGCCTGGTGCCACTCTGGTAACACTGCTCATGTTTTCCTGCAGCAGTGTAATGCTCGTGTTTTTGCCTGTGGACCACAATATTGCTGAGAATTTTGGTTAGTTAAAGTCGAGCCACTGCATAGATGTTCCATGACATGTAATGGTTTGCAATGAAGGCTGCGGCCCTGTGTTTTCTACTGAGACGGCTCCAGCTTTTAGACTGCGCCACAAGCAGAGCAGTATAATTTCCCATATAAGGCAGGAGGACCCTTCCTAACCTCCTTCCTCCGCTGCCTCCTCCTCCTCCCATCTCTCTCTTCAACCCCTTTACTCCTTCAGTACAACTAGCTCACACTGTCAGCTCACTCTTCCCCCCGCCCTATACACACAAATATCTTATAACGAACTGTCAGAGAACAACAATCCCGTTTCAAACACTGGTGATTCTCTCAGCTTGAGCCCTTGTCATTTTGTGTCTCTCTCTCCATTCACCGAAAATACCTGCTTGGACATCCGCATTGCTGCATTTTCCTTCTCCACGGTGCAGTAATCATTATACCAAAGCTTCAGATCAAGCCTCCCAAATCCAATGGGAGGAATGAGGAGAGTGGGTAGCAGAGTGGGAGGCGGGAGATGGATTGAAGGATGAAGATAGTGAAGATGGAGAGAAAGGGAAAAAAAACACAAACAGAGCTGATAAGACCTTCGGCAGAGGAAGTGTCGTTCTGGGCCAATCCCCCGTGGACTCCCAGTATCCCACTCTTCCCCCTGCTGCAGGATGTGTCCTCGTGTGGGAATACACAAGGAATGTGGCCCCTTTTGTTTAGTGTGCGATAGGCTCCTGGTTGGCGGTCATTTGTGTGTCTTATGTGTGACAAGCTCCAGGCTTGGCAGAGGCTGATCAGAGCAACAGTCCTTTCTGGGTAAGACCCTCCTAGGAAAACAATGACTGGTGTTATGGCTGCTATCTTTCAAAGCCCCTCCTTGGCCGATGGAGCACTTGCTGGTCTCTCCCTGTGGCTCTTATTCATAAACTACACATTAAACAAAAGGCTAGGAAGGCATCTACACCAGTGGTTGCCAGCCTTTATGGTTGGATGTACCCCTAAAGAAGCTGCCAAATGAACTCAAGTGCCCCTTCATAGACGCCACCCATCACGTTCAGTCAAACTGATCTTAAACTGGATGTTACTTATTTTTTGATTCATACTGAAGCGAATAGAGTTAGAGTAATCTTTTCAAACAACTGACCTGTTAAGGTTATTTAAATAGTGCCAATTTACAGCATAAGTCATCTAAAGGCACTTCACATAGTGAGATGAAGACCTTAGAATATTAAATCATAGAAAGAAAAATCCAAAGATTCCCTTTTTAAAAAAAGCTCTTTTGCAACAGTGTGAATAAATTACTCACTTTTTACCAGAAGAAACTCTGGCAAAACCAGGTTCAGGGAGGGTGGTCATCTGCCTCGCCCTGTTGGGGGGAGGGTAAAGGGGAGAGAGAACAGGACAGCACATAGAAATCAGACAAACAATGCACAAAAAAGCAACAGTGGGGAGTCTGGTGAGGTCTGTAACTGCACATCATGTGGCTCCTCACCCAGAGATACCTGCAGAGAAGACACAAAGTTAATGACATGTAACGGCGGTATACAAATGCGTGGAGAAAGAAGGAGTGGAAAGTAGAGTAGAGGTGCTCAGTGTATCATAGGAAGTCCTCCAACAGTCTATACCTATAGCAGCATAAATAAAGGATGGTTCAAGGTCAACAGCCTCAACTATAACCTTAAAAAGGAAAGATTTAAGCCTGATCTTAAAAGGGTGAGAGGGTGTCTGCCCCCTGAATCCATACTGGGAGCTGGTTCCACAGTAGAGGAGCCTGATAGCTGAAGGATCTGCCTTCCATTCTACTTTTGAAAACTCCAGGAACCACAAGTAAGCACTCTGAGTGCAAACTGCTCTGCTGGCACAATATGGTACAATATGGTCTTGGAGCCTGGTTATTAAGGGCTTTGCATGTTTAGAGAATGATTTTAAATTGTACAGGTAACAATCGGTGGCTCTGTTTTGCTATAAGGGGAATTTGCTGCCAATTTTTGGGTCATGAAAGAGGAAATAGTCACTGTAAAACAATACAAAAGTTGTTCTGAGTTATTATGTTTATCCTGTGATGAAAAAATTCTATCCTTGATAGAATGGGTGGTATCTTTCAGGATGACAATGCCCCTATCCGTAGGACACGAGGGGTCAGTGAATGGTTTGATGAGTATGAAAATGATGTAAATCATATGCTATGGCCTTCGCTGTCACCAGATCTCAACCCAGTTGGACAACAACAAAGATTTTGGACCAGAGAGTTAGACAGCACTCTCCACAACAATCATCAAAACACCAAATTAGGGAGTAGAATGGTGTCCCTTGGAGAATCAATACCAAGATGCACTGAAGCCGTTTTGGTGGCAAATGACAGCTCAACACCTTATTAAACCCCTTTATGTTGTTTGTTCCTTTAATTTGTCACCCGTCTGTACATCTAAATAGCTCCATTAAACCAACTTAGCCGAATGCAACAGTGACATCTTCAGCTGTCGGAGCATTTGTTTGCATTTCTTTCATCAGAAGTCAAGCATTTCATGAATTTCCATCTCATTCACTTTATTATGGCTAATTCAAAAATGTTCACTAGGTCAAATGGTTTTTTTTTCTTCTTTTTTTTTTGCCAGACAACAATTTCACTGAGGGTTTTTTCCCCCCCACTGGAGACCTGTACTTCTCTTTGCCCAAGGCGTTAACAAAAGAACAACTCTTGAAAGGCCTTTAAATAGACTCTCTAAAACTGTCGAAGCTTACCTTGGCCTTTTACGCAATAAAATACGTCTACACACACAGACCACTTCAGCTTGAGGCTACATCCTACACTTGGAGTGCGAGAGGAACATGATTTCTTTATGAGCGTTTACCGGGCAGGAAAGACATTGGGACATGAGTAGACAGAAAACAAGGCAAGGTGAGGTTTATTGAAGAATTCATGACAGTTTCTTTGCTTCTGCGTAGCCCTCATGTTGACAGTCTTTTGTTGAAACACAGTGATACAAGCACTTTTTAGTAGTCAGGAATCAGAGCACCTGATGTAAAATAAAGACTCTTGACCGACCACAGCTATGTGCTTTACAGTGACGAAATGGTCTTTTAACTCAGATATAAAGAGAATAAAGGCCATCTTAAACTTTTGGCACAAGAAATAAACATTCTGAAAATCACATCCATTCTTTTTTTTTTTAGTGTGTCAAGTTTTAACTACCAATATTTGGTATCTGTTCAAGCTTTTGTCTTAGTAGAAACCTAAAGAAAACTTAACAGATGTAGTGAAAAAAGGTGTAATATATCGCTGCATTTTGGGTTAAATTCATTCATTCGTTGATTTTTTTTCGGGAAAACAAGCACATCTTTGGTTCAATGGTCTATTTCTAAGATGCACATATACTGTAGTGAAGCAAAATACAGCCGAAGAGAGGCAGGAAAAGCTGCGTAGAATTGTATCCTCACGTTTCCGTCAGCAGCTTTTAAAATGATATGTAACACTTGCTGAACTGTTGCGAGGATCCCTGCTGTTCAGAGGTGACTATTTTTCTATTATGTGTGAGAAGTTTAGTACAAACTTTAACAACGTCACCTCAATTACCAGAAGAACATTTCCCACCGACAGGGAACGTCAGGCTGGATTTATCAACCTATCAAACCTTGTGTGGAATTAGCTGCTTAGCTGTAGCTCAGCAAAAGTCGACAAGTGCTCGGGGTGTATGCAACGGCACGGGATTGACAAACATAAACATATTGCATTGTCTGCCAGAGGATATGTCCGCTTGGACCGAAGTTTGAGAATAAAAACTTTACACTGAAACAGACACAAATGTGTCACCACAACTCGTCGCCAAGGACAGGAAGACTGATAGACTCTGCGAGTAAGTACTTTCATGATAGACATCACCTTGGTTTTATTGTAAGGGTGTTTTCTGAAAGTGAAGTTAAGCTCAGGACTGGTTTGCTTTCAATCAGAACCGATGATGGTGAGTCAGACACGGAGGTGGTATAAAAACAATACTGAGGAGGGAGCCAGGGACATCACTTTGAACTCATATACACTGTCTGTCCATACAGTTACTGCATGGAGCCAGTTCACTGCACACTGTGTGCATATACTGTATTTGTTAACCAGCATCAGAGGAGACTCATCCGCTGAAAAGGAAACTCAAGTGTTATTCAACTGCAATGCATCTGCAGGTACATGTTGTCTTGAAATGTTGAGCCAAACAACACCTCCTTCTGTTTCAAAATGACAGCAGAAGTTGTTTCTAGCTCTGACAAAAACAACATTGTCGTACAGACTTATGGAACAGAAGCGTGTGATGTACATTCAGATCGCTCCCCCCACCTCAGTCTGTTATTCGTTGCCTCCTGGGCAGTGTGAACTCTGCCTCAGTGTCTGAACATAGCGCTAAAACAAGGCGCCACCGCGGTCAGTCACACAGGAAACCGAGAAGGCAGACAACCTCACATCCTGCCTTAGCTTGCCTGGGAGAAACACTTCCTCCTCTGAAAGCGGCAAGTGCAAGTACTAAAGATCTCTCACGTGAAGGCAGTGCTGAGAGATGAGCAGCGAGATACTATACATCTGCTGAAACCGAAAGCCTGATATGGCAGACGTGTGCCCAGACGTCTCTGCGGTGGAAAAAAAAGAATACTATCACAATGATCTTTGGAGGGAAATTACATTCACAAAAATTCAAGTGAATAAAGGGAAATAACAAAGCAACGTAATCAGCCTGAGGCCAAGTTTCCATCACAGACACAAGTTCAAAAACAACACAAACAATGCGCGGGCTCCACTCCAGGATCATACACACTGGTAATGGCTATAAGTCGACCCTGAGGTCCAAAGGATTGTTTGCCAACAGGCACCTTCTGTTCACTACTTGTGTGGTGCTACTGGTAGTAAACACATCAAGGCAGTGCTCGAAAAAGATTCGCAGAGACAGACGTATCTCTCGCTTGTGTCAATCTAGAAAAATTCCCCTGTGATTACCAAAAAGGTCTGAATAGTGAAGGATGATGTGCATCTTGATCTCACCGTCAGACCGGCAGTGAAACAGATGAGAACACACAGCAGCTCTGATGCACTCTGGGAACAGTCTGTTTGCTAATATAACCGAAACCATCCTCCCACCTCTCTATTATCTGCTGACAAATATCACGTAGATTTTTTTCCATACAGACTGCACGTCTCAAGTCCAGACATCACATTTACAAAATGTTCTTGTACAGCAGTACAACAATACAGTGGAGCTCCTCAGCCTTCCACAAAGCGAGTCTCCATTTGTTCACTTCAGTATCTGCCTGTGCGTCTGCCCAGAGCAGCCGGCCCCCTGGTTACCATCAGGGCTTCTTGGCTGCAGTTTTGGCTTTCCCGTTGGGTCCTGTTTTGATCTGGGTCATCTCCACATCTGTCAGGGCGTCAGGGGGAAGGCACGAGCGCATGCGTTCAATGGTCCTCTGGTAAGCTGCCCTCTCCTGCTCCAGAGAGCGAATCATGTGCTTCATTTTGCTCTCCCGAGAAAGGAAGTTCTCCACGCTCGTCTCCAGCGTCTGAATCTTCTGCCGTGCAGCCTGGAGGACACACACACACACATTGTGCTGCAATAAATACAGAGACTGACACTTGGAAGCGGGGTGAACAAAGAGACACAGATGTTACATATTCTGATAAATCAACTCTACGAAGTTCACAAAAGTACGATCAAATGTGCTTATGTTCTGCACAGGACCAAGGTTTTATTGTAAATCACTTGTGGTAGCAGTTTTCTTACACCATAAGGTACAAGAGAAAAGAAATGTGTCTCCATCACATCAGATATGAGAGCAGCTTCATACCTCTTTAACATTCATTAATATAAGTACTACCATATGTGACTCTACTAATCCTTCTTCACAGGTTCACACATTACTGACATGACAGGAGTATCAGGAGAACATACAGCTCTCAATCCCTTTGTCTTGCTAACACTTGCATTATGTTTTAACTTAGGTTTTAGTGCCATCTATGGGTCGACTGAGGCACTACCACTGACTGATGACTTACTGTCCACAGATACACACTCAAGGACTTCATTGCATAAAAAAAGAATAGACATTTACCTAAATCATACACCAAACATCTTATCTCAAAAATATTTCCACTACAATAACAGCAACACATTGGAGGGTGATCTTGCTGAAGGTCAAAAAGATCCTTCCCTTACTTACCTGAAGTTTCTCCAGCAGGTCCATGTTCTGTTTCTTCAGCTGTGTGTTTGTCTTCTCCAGTTTGTCGAGCCGGTCGGAGTCATCAGGCAGCGGCCCAGCATCTAACAACTCATCCTGCAGGACATGATACTCCACTTCGTATGCGTGCAGCTGCTTTGAGATGTCCATCTCCATAACCTGGTAATCAACAGGACACACAGCGAGACAGATGCCAACAAAAGACAAGTTTATTATGGCATTATTTCATTTTTGCTGCAAGGTTCAGCAAAATCAGCATGCATGAAAGGTTTAATGGATATAATTCTGTGTTTTTCTTATTGTCAACAAAATGAAAAGACCAAAACCAACAATGAAATGATCCAACTAAGAGCTTCAAAGCCCGCGCTGTAGAGCCCCGCTGTTGTAAGAAACTGTTGAAAGCACATAAATGAGCTACAAGGTTGCACTGGATGGATTTGATTCTGAGTCTGTCTGACATCCCTGAACCTGGTGCTGAAAATACAAACAAATGCAAACTACCTTTTTTAACAACCTTTTCTAACAATTAAAGAATATTGAAAATGTTTTACATAAATGCATATTCAGTGCAAGCAGATCAGGTTATGGAAAATGTCACACAAATGCAAGGGGAGTCAACAAAACACATTGTTCTGGTCTTTTTATCGGTTTACTTGGCAAAATAAAAATGTAAAATACTGACAAGCATATGATTTAATGCTAGTTTTCTGAATGGTATTTGTAAAAAGCTCAGTTGTTCTTAGAGCTGCAGTTTTTTGAAATGTAGAGTTAACCTAAATGTATTATTTACGACTGTAGATAAACATACAGCAGAACCTTCTTTTCTAATGAGGTTGAAGTTCTCCTTGTGTATAAATGCATATAAAATCTAAACATTTGCAATAAATGTTACAATAAAAGCTCCACTTTTCTATTCTCCCCTCCAGATCATGTGAATGCAGACTAGTGTACCTTGACCAAGCAGTTTTACAGCTTAATCCTAAACTACATTTGGTTTTACTGAGCTGCAAGAATAATACTGCATTATAGGAAGTAAGAAGTTTGACCTTTAACAATGTCACACCTCTGAACATTTTCTACCATCACAGTAATCCACATCTTTAAATGATATCATAGCTAAAGGTGCTGGAAGTGTCCATTTATGCACAAATATTACATTTGTGCGTATCATAGTGCCTAATAATCTATCTAATATAACTTCCCTTTCTGTACCTTGGCAATGGTCTGCTCCATCTGTGTCTGAGTGAGGGTGGGGAGTGTAGTTTTCAGGTAATCCACAATGCTCTCAAAGCTGTCACACTCAACTATCTCCCCCTCATGGCTGCTCAGCAGACAGAGGGCCACTTTAAAGATCACCTCGGTTCCCTGTGCAAACACAAAATCTGACAACAAAAAAAACGCAGGCAGGTCAATCAATAAATAGGCTGTAATTATTAAATGTCACCCACGTTTCAAAGCTGAATTGTGCACTTAAACAGCCGTGTGTGAGCAAACACAGAGCATATTAGTCTAAAAAAATATACCAAAGATGCGGGACACGAAGCTGAGGGGGAACTGCGAGGCGAAGAGGGTGAGGAACCACGGCGCCGCGTAGAGGCTCGGGGAGATCTCGTGCTCCTCGAGGTGATGGTAAAGGTCACGGTGGTAGTCGTGCAACAGCCTGGAGAGCTGGTACATCTGAATCTGGGGATAACACGGCATGCGCACATACAAAAAAGATAATACAGGTTAAAACATGCAAAACAAACTGGTATATCTGGATCTGTAGCAGACACGGTATCACGGCACAATCTAAGAACTGGCACATTAACCTCTATCCAGCTCCTTAACTCGTGTTATTTTACAGACTTGCTCAGACACGCATCACGGCCAGGCATTTGATGAACCATCTCACAATATATTACAGTGACAAGCACGGCAGACAGAAAAGAGAAGCAGAAGTTAGCCGTGGCTAAAATTAGACTGTTATCACTCTTACAGTTTCCTGACAGTTAAAAAGAAGACACGTAATACCTTTACCTTCCGAACCAAAGAAAATAGGTTCCTCTCGTCTCCGCAAACTTTGGATTAGTCTCAAAAGGAACGGAACTGCGGTGAAGAGAGAGACCCGAGAGAGGCTCGGCTAAATGGTTACCTGATGTGGATTAAACATTACCACGCCTGCTGATGCTTTAACTCGAGTGGGGTCAGCTGATGTTTAACTAAAGCTAACAGAGCAGGTGTGGTTTCACTGGGAGGTGGAGACACTTAAACTAGTGTTTGCTGTGGCTGACTAATAAAACTCACAAAAGCAGCAGGTAGGCGATAGCTGCAAAGTGAATTCCAGTGTGCTTGTTGCTCACACACTGTTTCAACAAGCTTTAACTTTATTTAAATGCAAAGCCACTATGTGCAGGGGAGTATTTGCATGTATTACTGTCTACAGTGTCTTTATTGATGCCACTAGTGATGGAACCAGAGTTTAAAATGTTCAAATTTTATTCATATTTTTCCCCAAGCAGCACCAAGTCTACAAATGAGCACCACTTTGGTCTGGTACAAGGTGTAATTTGTCTCTAATTTGACCTTTTTGAAATTCAATATTGGTGCAACAAGTAATCAAGTCTAATCCTGAGCCCTTAATTATCTTTTAGGAGTGAAACACAGCAGACATTTGTAGCTAAAAATGCAACCACGTAGTAATTATATTCCACGTATTCTAATAACATGTTCCACCCACTCGTGCACTGACCTGCAGGGAGACCATGTCGGGCCTGAACTGCCGCCGGATGCCGAGGTCGTACATGAGGAACTTCAACATGTCAAAGGCCTGTTCTTCGCTCATGTGGAGCAGCAACACTCCGGCCAAAAAGCTGATACCCTGGCAATAGCCAACCTGAGCAGTCACAAATAAAAAAAGAAGAGCATACATTTACCATGTGCTGAAGATTTCATGATGATCATCGCAGTGTGGCTTCAGAGTGCTGCACTGCAGGGAAAGCAAAGAGGATTACAGTATGTACCTCTGTGTCCAGCAGAGAGTAGGCTTTCAGGAGGTTGTAGAGGGAAAGCTGACCGGCGCCGAGCTGGGCGGAGAAGTACTGGTGTGTGGGGAAGGTCCGGCCTAACAAGGGAGACATATGTGATATTTAAATCTATTAGCTTTTAAACTGAAAAGTAGAAGCACTAGGGAGTATTTTTAAGGAAAATTTTGTCCATTTATTAAGAAAAGCAAAACAAAAAATTCTAAACGAAATACACCGATCAGGCATAACATTATGACCACCTGCCTAATATTGTGTTGGTCCCCCTTATGTGGTCAAAAATGCTCTGAACCATTGGGCATGGACAAGAGGACCTCTCAGGGTGTCCTATGGGGTCTGGAACCAGGACGTTGGCAGTGGATCCTTTGGGTACTCTGGCTTGTGCAGTGGGGCCTCTGTCAATCAAACTTGTTCCACTGCATCCTGCTGATGCTTGATCAGAATGGGGTCTAGGAAGTTTGGAGGTCAAATCAACATCTTGGGCCATTGTCATGTTCCTCAAGATGTTCCTGATTGGTTGATGTTTTTACCATGTGGTGGGGTGCATTTTCCTGCGGGGGTAGGTGACATTTGGAATTTCCATTTGCATGAGGGAGTGTGCTTGTTCTGGGACAGTGTTTATTTGGGTGTCTAAGTCTCATCAACACAGATGCCAAAATCCAAGGTTTTCCAGCAGAACACCACATAGTACCAATATGATCAATGGTATTC
>OMNN01051728.1:0-19693 GCA_900302755.1 Chromis chromis | reverse complement strand
AGCAGAGGCACCTGCTGCTGCTGCTGCTGCTGCTGCTGCTGATGGGGGACTTGTGGGTTCGGGTGCTGCTGCTGATGCTGCGATGCTGCTGCTGCTGCTGCTGCTGTGGAGGTTGCTGGTGGATGCAATTCTCCTGACACTGGAAATCAGTGCAGAGGATGACGGGCTTCTGCTCCGCGAAGTCCTCGGTCTCCTCCAGCAGGCTCAGGTTGTTGATGAAGTCGCTGTTGTTTCCGACGGGCTCCTGCTTCACGGACGGCACCGGCGAGGACGTGTTGGAGTCGCCCGGGTTGATGAACTCCGGCCGGGGCAGGGGCCAAGTGCACGACCGGGGCCGCGACAGGGGCTCGAAATCCGGGTCGATTTCCACCAGGTGTGGCTGCTGGGCCGCTTCCGCCATAGTTGAGAGGTTTAAAAAAAAAAAAAAAAGACAATAGTTACAATGTCATGCAAATATGACGAACCTGTCGCCTCCCCCCCCTCCAAAAAAAGTAACTTCGCCGCTGAAATGGGAGATGAATCTGTCCGGGAAAACTGTGCTCCGCCTGGGCGCAAAGTCTGCACTGGAAGTCACATCCCAAGCCGGTGAGGATCTGTGTTAACAGTTGTGAAAAAGAAAAAGAAAAAGAAAAAAAAGGAAGTCTGTTTCTGAAAAAGGCCTTTTTCAGGTGAAATAAAGTAGAGTAAGTGGCCGCCGTGAGTTGAGCCGCTGCTTTGTTGTTGTTGTCCGTTTGGAGCGATGTGCCGCCTGCGCCTCGTCCAGCCTGTTGACTCTGTTGTGCAGCATGTGAGGACTTACTGGAAGTATCATTTGTCAGCTGACACCGCCCACATGAGAATGACAGCCGGCGAGCACCAATGAATGGCATCGAAAGGCATGATTTAAAAAAAAAGAAAAGAAAAAGCTCCTTGTTTTCATTCTTGTACTAAACCTAAAGACTAAAAATGGAACATTTATCTCAATCTGAAAGTGTATTTCTTCAGAGTGCTATTTTATTGTTTGATAAAAATAAATGTAGATTTGTTTGTTAATTTTGCAGCAATTAAAAGAAAACATTATTTAGCCATAAAAAGTATGCAAACGTTGGGCACACCTTTGTAAACTACATATGTTGTTTTCTTAAGGTGAACTATGGCTTGTGGAAACATCCATGCACTACCTGTAAAGTCTCAGAGCATCACTAACTCCTGAGGTCTTACCTGCCTCTGTAAGACATGCAATTCAGGCCAATTGTCAGCTGATGACAAAAAATAAAAAATGAGCATGATTCATTATCTGACTCCTCAAACTCTGTGGTTACACTCAACAACAACAAATTCCTCCAAGCGGCCGACAGAGGATCTGAAAATGAAGCTGACTGATGCTTGACTGATGCTGACAAAGCAGAGGAAGGCTATAAAAAGATATCAAAGTTCCTCCAGCTTGCAAATTCCACCAATCCAAGATGTGATTGAGAGACATCAGTTAAGAGGAACTGTGGAAAGCGAGACAATATCTGGAAGATTGAGAAAACTTTCAGATAATAGTGCATGTTCCAGGTGAAAGCGGTGCTCAATTCCACTGTGCAGCAATGATGCACAAACATGATTTACATGAGACACTGAAAACCCTAGAGGCTGGCTTTTTCAAAAGTACATCCAAAATCTGCCTTTGAGAATCTGTAGGTAGATTTTAAATGTGGTTTTGGTGCAAGAACGCTTACAAATAACATTCAAAAGCAGTGATATTTGCAAGAGGAAGAATTGCTCTTATTATCTTATATATAAACATATAAATAAAAAGTAAGACCATCTTCGCTCGAAGAGAGTTCTTTTTACTTTTTTAGCATCCACAGCTCAAAAACAGCCAAATATGTACTTTCCCCAGGGTCTTTTTTGCACAATTTATCTCATATTTATGCCCTATGAATTTACTGATTACAACATGAACAACCTCACTGTGTGAGTAGGCTATAACTGAAATACTTTTACACTATTGCTGTTGCTGCCATTGGAACAGCCAGTAAGCACTGCATGTAATCATTTAGAGAACAGAGTTTACAAAGTGTTTGTAAAAACTAAAAACTAATTTATGAAAATATGATGACATTTCTTAAAACTAGGGGTACCCCAGACATAAATAGGGCAACATCTTAAAACTTCTTATCTTAATATAGTAACAATAAAAAGAAACACAGAAAGACAGATTTATCAAAGTCTTTAAAAAATATATTTTTGATTCAAAGAAAGGAAAACGTGGATTCTCAGAGTTAAATTAATGCAACAGCTGCCTGCTTATTTGATGGACCAGAAGCTGTTTGGGTGTCTATGGTATTAAATATGTTGTATACTGACATCTTGTGGCTTTTGTTAGGTATTACAACCAGGTACAGACTTCATGGTTGGCATTAAATCCCCAGCCTCGTGAGTAGATGGTTTTCCTCGAGATGTTATGGCACAATTTCCTGCGCACACGAGCTACCTCAATCTGTGAATCCACGTGAAGCTCAAATCTAATATTATCTCCCAGCCTGCAAGACATCTCTTCCGCTTTCATTTTTTCACAAAACTCCTCCCAGTCATCAGGATGAAGTGTTCAGATGCAGCAACCTACTTTTTTATTCTCCAACCAGACGGTGTCAAGTCAGTCTCAGTTTAAAAGAGAAGCTGTCCTTATTAGTTCCAACATCAAGTCAGTTGCAAAATGTGATTTTATGAAAGACAGAGCAGCAAATATTGTCTCAGCAGTGTTAAGCAAAGATGATACATTCATTTATATGTAGTAGTTTTCATTTTAAAATCAACAGTTTCCTGTGTTATCGTGTTTCCTTGTATAGCTTGACGCAGCTCCTTGTGCGCTCTGCGTGCGTAAAGTGCGCACGGCAGGAACAACTTGCAGAAATCTGCCAATGAATTTCACAACATACTGCGGAAGAAAACCAAAGTGCAGGAAGACGCCGAACTCTCACGGGCGACAGCAGACTTTTGAGGACTGTCCTCTGTTCCTGGAAGTTGCGCTTTCTGCGAATTGAGACGCTCATTGCGTGAGTGTAGGTCCACATGGAGTAAAGTGCTATAAACGTTTTCAGGGTCGTTCTTTGTGAGCGAAGGAAGACGTGTAGTAAACACAACCTCGCCTTGAGGAGACCACAGGTGAGCATCAGACATCTACTTCAAATACTTTATAGATTCCTGCCCTTTTATTTCTTCAATATCTAGTCCACAGCAGAGCTACTTAATATTCTCTTTTCCTTTATTTATTTTTTTTAATTTTTGCTGACTTTACAAGCACTGTCTGTTTGTGGCTGTTTGCATGTGAAGAGATTATGCAAAGGCTAAGTTCTTGATATTTTCAGGCTTTTGACTCATCATGGCTCCACATCCTGTAATCCAGGCAATCATCGACTTCTCAGCTGGAGCAGTAGGTGAGTTGCATTTGTTTAGATCAGTATGTATTTATTTGTATGTCTCTGGCTGTCTATCTAAAAGGCCAAACTACTGACCTTAAAAAAAAGGTTCTAAATTAACCACTTAAACATAAACTGGAGATTTTCTCTCACTTTAATGGTAAGAGAAAGGATGACCTCAGAGAGATGCCCTGAGGTCAGTAACAGACCCCTTAACTCCTTGTTGATACCTTTATATTAATAGAGACTATCTCTGTGTGTAGTGTAGAGTTACAAAGTTAGACTGAGCAACAGATATCTCATCTGACTGCATTTCTGGATCCAGCTTGTGAACCTATGTATATGTATATATATATCTGGGGAAGCATGGCAGTAAAAAGTGTTTTAACTGTTTCCTGACCTCTGTTTTTTGCACTGCTCTGATTCTAAATGATTCACTGACTGTAGGTGGTAGAGCCTGTGTGCTGAGCGGTCAACCATTTGACACCGCAAAGGTGAAGATGCAGACGTTTCCCAGCATGTACAGAGGCTTCATCCACTGCTTCATCTCAACCTTCAAGCAGGTGGGACTGCTTGGTCTCTACAAAGGCACAACTCCGGCCCTGTTGGCCAACATCAGTGAGAACGCTGTGCTCTTCTTGAGTTACGGCCTCTGCCAGGATGTCGTCCGCCTATTGGTCAGGATGGATAAAGGGGCAGATCTCAGGTTAGGAGCTGATGTTTCAGTGCATTTTTTTCAGATTTACTAAAAACTACAACCTTGATATGAATATTCATTGGAGGTGTTCAATTAGTTGTTTACACGGTGACTTAAGTAGCTTCTCATCCACTAAATTTGTCAACTAAAAAGACAGCTATCTCCTCAGCCATTAGGACATTAAACTAAAGGGCATCTTTAAAATATTTATCTTCTTACTTTCCTTGTTTGCAGTGAAGCATTTAAGTAAGATAATTAAAGAAAGTAACTTTTCATCACTAATATGTAAATTGGATTCTTCACCAAATTCTGACAGCTAGAAGAGATACCTATAATTTTAAGCAAACTAAAAAAAACAAACATAACATTACTGTATTTATCACTGACTAAATCCTGACTTTAGCTCACAGTAAACATGTCCAGCATGAGAAAAGACCTTCAAATGACTGAAAAATATTTGGGAGTGACTCTTAGTCTTTATTCAGACAACATTCAGGTGAACTGACAGGAGCTGTTCCCTTGACATTTAATAAGAAGGTGATTGTGTAGTTGCAGCTCTTTGTTTGTCCTCTTTGAGATGGAATCAATGTTCTAGATCCAGACCAGGAAATGTAACTAAGCTCCCAGAAAGTCGTCTTGGGTGCATTCAGAATATGGTTTTCCATTTAGAGCACTTAATGGTCAGAGACATGGAGGTACACAATAGAGCTATTGACCTTCTTCATATTTGTAATTACAGGAGGCATGGGTTATATTCTAACTTTCCTGTGCAATTTTTTGTGTTTTTGTATTTGTATCTGCTACTATGCTATTCCTGTTGCTCATCAGTGATCTTCAGAAGGCATCTGCAGGGTCTTTAGCCTCCATCTTTTCCTCCATGGCACTCTGCCCCACAGAGCTGGTGAAATGTCGCCTCCAGGCCATGCATGAAATGGAGGCATCTGGAAAGGTACCGAGAGGACAGAGAAGGTGAGTGGGACCGAAAAGAGAAGAATAATATTTGCAGTTTCCTTTGATTTCAGTCACTTTTGACTGTGTCTTGTGGTGTGACTTCAGCACAGTGTGGACTGTGGTGCAGACGGTGTTGAAGACAAACGGTCCTTTGGGTTTCTACGAAGGCCTGACGTCAACCATTGTGAGGGAGATTCCGGGTTACTTCTGCTTTTTTGGGGCCTATGAAGTGTGTCGGTCTACATTTGCTCAACACATGGGCACAGACAAAGATAATATAGGTATGTTTATAGCAATTTCCTTGATTAATAATATTCACCAGTTCTGGTGATCTGCCCCCAACAAAATCATTTGTATTTGCAGGTATCCTTCCACTTATGTTCAGCGGTGGATTTGGGGGTGCTTGTCTTTGGTTGGCGGTTTATCCAATAGACTGTGTGAAGTCCAGGATCCAGGTGTACTCTTTAGCTGGGAGGCAAGAGGGCTTCATGAAGACCTTTATGGGTATTATACGCACTGAGGGTAAGAGTTGAACGTGCATTTTTCAATTGAAATTGTACAGTTGTCACATACTATCCATTTGTCCAGCCAATTTTCGATACACTGCTTTATCCTGTAGCGGGTCATGGGCGGCTGGGGCCTATTTTAGCTGACTTGAGGGAAAAGGCATTGTACATCTTGGACAGGTTGCCAGTCCATCACAGAGAGACAGACAACCATGCACATTCACACCTACAGCCAGTTTAGAATCACCAGTTAACCTCAGCATGTCTTTGGACTGTGAGAGGAAGCCAGAGCACCCGGTGAAAAGGGAGAACATGCAAAGGTTGAGACTCAAACCCAGGATCTTCTAGCTGTGAGGCGACAGTGCTAGCCCAAATGGATCTACATGAGAAATTTACAACCTTAGAGGCTGGCTTCTGCAAAGGTACATCCAAAATCTATGTTTGAGAATCTGTATGTAGATTTTAAATGTGTTTTTTGTGCAATACAGCCCACAAATAACATTCAAAAGCAGTGATATTTGCAAGAGGAAGAATTGCTCACTTAATAGGTTCCCAAACTTTGGACATGTCTTAATTATTTTCTGTTTTTTAGTTCAATATATAAATATATATATATATATATATATATATAGTACAAATATACAAGTGGTTTAAAACTCAACTTATGTCATCGGTATGCTGTGATAAATTAGCAGATTAGATGAAGGTTAAACGTTCAGCATTGTGAGTTTGTCCCAAATTCATTCTGCAGCAGGACAACGACAAAGCCCACCTTCCTAGCCTTTAAAATGCACTCACTGGGCAGCATCCTCCCTGATTTATAGATTAATATTTGTTTATACGCAGACGACTTTCAGATTTATATTTCCAATCTGGCAGAAGGTTGTGACTTTTGTAAATCAGAACCCATCAAAATCTCTTATATATGCACCGAATACTTGTTAAGTAGTAGATAAACAGGAAGAATTTGCTGCTGAGTTTTGTTGTAGTGTTCTGATGTATATTTTGGGAGCTTCCCCTCTTTTTTGTGCTTCAAAATTGTGACTGTTGCCATCATATTGTTAGCACGATTTATTTATTTACCTTTTCTAAGACAAATGTCATATTTGAGAATTTATTGCATTTTTTATTTATGCATTATTTCAGGCTCAAAGACTACTTATTTTACTGTAGCATGCACCAAACAAGGTATGTGTTTTGTTTTTTTGCCTGTATTTTACTCTGGTAAAATGTTATTCCAGTCTGTGCTGCAAGTTTTTTCACATTAAGCTACCATAATCAATCTGAGGACATAAACAGGCCAACAGAACAAGAACTGAACACTCTCAGGGGAGAATCTAAAAGACTCTCAAACAAGCACTCAATGCTGCAAACTGGTTTGATCAATGTTACTTGTTTAAACTGTTCGATAAAACACGTGAACACCAATGTTGTTTCTCCATTTCACAGTCTACATTCACCAGTGTTAAAATATGACTATATTAGTAAACTGTTTTGACCCTGAAGGAATCAGGTCTAGAAGATGATCCTGGTATAAAATGTAGGTAAAAAATAAGATCTTTCATTTGCTATAACTTGTTCTGACCAACCATCTACCCCACATGCTGATACGAGTCTTGAAAGTTTACCCAAAATGCACTTCTTGAAGTTTTCTCATACATACATACACATTTAGGATACAGATGCTTATTTCTATGACTTTATCACAGACACTAAAATGCGGCAGTTTTACTGTTGAAACTGTGACATATCCCATGATATTGATGCTCAAAGTTGGTTTAATAGAAAATGAACAAAAAATAGATTTTGTCTTTAGATCATGACACCTGGAGTGGGTGTAAAACTGATTTGGTTGCAGTTTTTAACAGAGCTCAAATATATTTTTTAGCCCTGAAAATTTTATGCGTCCATCTCCTATACTTATGAGGTTATGACAGAAAAAGTAAATTAAAAAGCGTAACTGTAGCTCTGAATATATTCAGTTGTATCAAGGTAAAACTTTGCATGGGTTCATTTATATATACTAAAGTTATTGTAGATTGAAAATCTGTGCTTTGAGAGAATTATACTAATAAATTGAGGTAACTTATTCTTTTGCACTGGACTGGCATCTGTTTTTGTTGTGGGCCTTTTATGATACATGTTGATTTGTCCCGTATGTGTGGTCTTCAAATGTTTGCTGTAGAAGTGTGGTTTTAAAAAAAAATCACTTCTCTCATCACTGGCACTCCAAACGCAGCTTTCCTTCATTTGCACTACAAGTTTAGCGTTCAATCAGATGCAGACATTCTTATTCACAGATGTTAGTCCAGTGCAGATATCAGAACTCTTAACAGAACAAAAAGCTGCTGCACATATCACCGATTAGCAGATTAGCAACAAAGCTCTTTAAAGACAAGTACCATCCTATCTAGCATCTATATACATTTTCACATGACTTCTGCTGATAATACATTTCCTATGTATTGTTGTTTCACTTCTAAAATGACAGTGAGTGGGCACACAGAATACTGATTAAATGTTTTTGTATGAATTTAACCAAGAAATACAAAAACTATAAATCATCCTTACTCTACATTTAGTTCTTAAACCTCTGCACAGTTCCATATTTGTACATATATAAACAACACAATGCAGATATGTAAATGTAAGAAATCTCACCGGGTTTCCATTGATTCCACTCTCGCCTGGCAGCCCATTCTCTCCAGGTTCACCCTGTGGATTAAACACATCGAGATGCAGAGTGAGCTCACGTCCTGAGAATACTGCAGCTGCTGGTTCTGGAAGCAGTTTTTCTCCAAAGTAACTAAAGGTTCTGAAGAAGTTGTATAGGATTGTGTTATGATGAACAGATGATGTGAAGGTGGTTGTAAACGCTACAGGAGCTTTAATAATCCTTTGCAATGAGGAAGAGTCCAACCAAGGCTGTAAAATCTTAATCACTTTTGCTGAATTCATCCAGAAGCCCAAAGTGGACTGACTTGGCTGTCTGGATTCTAACTTAATTAAATGTATGGATGCAAAATAAAAACATGATTTACTGATTTAGTTAAACCTTTAAAAATGCAAACATCAGTTTGATTTGTTGATTTGACATAGTAATGTTGCATCGACCTAATATTGTGCGTAATGTGAATGTAAATTCTGTGTTAGTTGATCTAAAATTAAATTCAAGTTGAGGCAACTTAACTCTCCTTCCCACTCAAATGCCTGGACAATATCAGATGTTTAAGATGGTGTGTTTATTTTCACTTTAATAAAGACAGTAGTGTTGCTACTGGTCCTGTTTGCACCATTAAGTGCAGTGAAATAATTACTGTTCTCCTGTCCAACTGCACACATTTCTCTTAATGTAGAAAATAACAATATTGCACAAGGTTATTTTATATGTAGATTCTTTGTATATATCGAAAAAATATGCTAATATACAAGGTCTTTTAAATGTACGAATTATTGATAATGTACAGGTTTGAATGCATTAATGTGGTCATGTGGTCTACTGGCAGTAGTGCTGTCTGTATAGTCTGACATGAAAAACACAAAGGTGATGCCTGTATAGGGGCACCATGACAAAGACTGACAAAGAAAATCTGTGTATTTTCCTCTAAATGGGACCATTATTTACTAAATGAACACCATGCTGTTTTGAAAGAGATTGCAACTAGCAAATGAGACCATAAACTCAAGAGGAAAATGTTTAATGAAGTAACAGATCAAGTTAGAAGTAGCTTCATTTCTCATACACTTCTGTACAACTCCAGACAACCAGAGGAGTCGCCCCCTGCTGGCTGTCAGAAAGAATTCTGTGATGTTTCTTACCTGTCTCCCGGGGTTGCCAGGGTCTCCTTTGGGTCCTGGGCGGTTGTTGTCGATACCTGGTATGCCCTGTAGGATAAAAAAATCTTAATGAGTCACTTTAAAAAGATAAACTCCACACACTGTTTGGTTTCCTACAGATGAACCTCCAGCTGTATTCAGCTACTTTAAGACTAACAGAGGGCAGAGTTGATGATAAATTTAGATTTTTATTTACATTAAAGCCATTAAACATTAACAAGTGTGATACAGACGATGGAGATACACTCAGAATGAGCTCTGCCAAAAACAAGATCCGAGGATGGTTTTGTTTATACCCCCATCACTTTGTTTGCCTGTCAGCTATCTTTCCTCAAGACTTTGCTCTTAGCTTAAAGGTTTATGTTGATTGAATGTCAGCTGTGGGGATTTCAGCCTCGGCTAAAAGCCCTTTACAGATTGCAGGCTCTCGGTTTCCTCCTTTCTCAACATGCAAATATGCAGACTTGGCCTGCTGAGGTTACACTGCGTTGGGGGGGCTCTTAGATTCTCTGATAAAATATTTAGTTTAGTCTGAATGCTATTTAATAAAGCAGTGAGCCAGACATTTCAAATCCGTCACTTTAATTTACAGTTTGTCTTTAGCTGGCTTGTTCAGAGTCAACATTATAAGCTGCAGCATCAGCCTTTTTCTGACTATGATGGGCTTTTTTTTTTCTTATATACATTTCCAGATAATTATATCATTACATTTTTGTTACTTATTTATTTTGTGTGTCAGAAATAAAGAAGTAAACAAGAAAACAGAAGTATACAAGCAGACCACACTCATCTGCTGTAAAGTTATTACCAACCACTTATAATCTAAATGCACGAAAGTTCATTGAAAACATGCCGTCCTTGTCGATGTGTGCTACTGTGATGACTGTACTTATGAATCACCACCTGACAAAATTCTTCAGGCTTGATGTTGAATTCCCAGTAACACACACCATTCTGTACAGACTGTAAAATTCTGTAGAAATACAGATGCAGGAAGTTTAATTTGATCTCTAACTGTTTGTGACATATTTGGGCTGGATTGTGAGAATTTCATATGTATTCAGAAGTGGGAATTGTTGTATTCTCACCCTCAAAAAGTATCTGTGAAGCCATTTTAGGGTTTTTATATCTCCAATAACTCCCCGAGTCATGAACTTTGGTGAGGAAATATTTTTAATTACTGGCTCTGCAAAATGGAAAAAGTGCAAAGTCTTCAAATAAGGGTGGTATTGTTGCCACAGAAAGTTAATATAAGTGTATATATATTGATGTATCCATACTTCCGACTGAAATTACAGTCTTTGGTCGACATTTCACAAACTTTTAAAGCTTCTAACATCAGTAGAATTTTGTTATTTTGACGAAATGGCGAAGTGGATCAGTAGGACCACAAAACTGGAGTTCATAGGGGTCTATATATTATCATTATTTGTGCACAGTTACAAGCTGCTTCCATGTTGTCTTCTTAACAACATACAAGGGGCAGAGGTGGCGCAACAGGTTAAGCCCCTGGGCTACTGATCAGAAGGTCAGAGGATTGAACCCCCACTGCGGCCTCTGTTGGGCCCTTGAGCAAGGCCATTAACCCCTGACTGTTCCCTAGGCGCTGCACCACGGCAGCCCACTGCTCCTAGTATTTATAGTTAAGGTTAACTTTGAATAGGATGGGTCAAATGGAGGAAGGAATTTCCCCAAGGGGATCAATAAAGGTTAAATTATTATTATTATTATTATTATGACTTGCCGAATGGCCTGTGGGAGTTATATTTCTAGTGATTTTAAACGCTTAAAATGTCTTCACAGGTTTTTAGAGGGTGATAATAGAAAAAAAAAAGAAATTCTCCAAATTCAACCAAAATATTTTACAGAACTTAGTTTTGGGTCCCAAAAAACAAATAATTAAACAAAATCTGAGACAATGACAGCTACCGACTCAGGAAGTTATCATAATTAAAAAAGATTCATGCAATTTTCAGTGAAATTTTGTGTTTTTGAGTGTACAGACAATGTCCTGTTTGTGTCACAGCTATTCCTGCTCCCATCGTCTTAAAACTTTGACAGTCAAAGTCGACAGAAGCCAAGGCTTTAGTTGTTTTTACAAGATGGAGATGGACATTTTTGTGGGTTTACAATTTGCCAGAAGTAATGGAGAAGACCCAATACTAAAACTGCATTATGTGCATGCATGTTGGGATAGGTTGAGAAAAGAAGGACACATATCTAGTATGCAGCCCTGAACTGGAACACAGCTTGACTGAGTGGGAAGCCAGTGAGGGATCAACTTTCTTTTCAGCTCTGGTGAGACGAAAGACAAAAAGCTGAAGGTGGGAAATGATGGAACTCACCGGATCTCCTCTCAGGCCTCGCTCTCCTTTTACCCCCGTCTCCCCCCTTATACCTGGGTTACCCTGAGGATGACAGTACAGCCTGTTAATC
Source organism: Chromis chromis (assembly GCA_900302755.1). NCBI lineage: Eukaryota > Metazoa > Chordata > Actinopteri > Pomacentridae > Chromis > Chromis chromis. The sequence goes on along the minus strand of OMNN01051728.1, from coordinate 7,880 downwards.
AAACGGTCAGAGCTAAATCAACAACAACAATGTAGATAACCATACATTTTACGTGTGAAAATGCCCACATGATTTATTCTAAACTAAGAAACTCAGGTGATTACACACAAATGAAAACACAATTATAAATACTGTCTGTGGAGATTCTCAGTCATCCAGGTCATGGTTATCCTCGTAGTTTCGATTGTAGCATCTGGACTTGGTTGAGTTGCTCGAAGACGTTTCAGAGGTGAAATGTCTTCGAGCAACTCAAGCAAGTCCAGATTGAAACTACGAGGATAACTATGAATATTATATTCCACTTCTGCTCATAGATCCACATGAATCCTGCACACTGGAGCTTTAACCATGAATAAATGGTTGTTTACTATTATATTTTATGGATAAATTAATTAAATTATCTAACTGTACCAAATGTGAAATTAAGACAATAATCTAAGTACCAGAATGTAAAAAATACAAATGAGCACCAGAATGAAGGGAAATTAAAATAGAGTTTTTTGTTTTTTTACTGGGTTTCCTGGGTGTCCTCTGTCTCCTTTAAGTCCATCCTTTCCCGAGTTTCCCTGCAAACACAAAAACAGAAACTCAGCTAAAAAAAACAACTCCTTTACTGTATCGTCACATCATCACAGTTTGTGAGTCACTCCACAGAAAATAACTAAAGAGATTAAATGCATTAAGTTGACATTCATTTCACACTTATACCTGCTTTTCATACCACATATTCAAGTCATTACATTTACCTGCTACAACATTTTGATGTTAAGTTTATATATGTTCACGTGTTTAATGCAGGGATGCAAATGCAGATATACATTTAAATAAATAGTGAATTATATTATGCAGATCTATTATATTACTACATACTCAGATCATTAATGTTAAGCAATAATTTATGTTTATTTTTTATAATCACAGATGGTAATAACAGAATTTTCACAGTCCAGCAATGCCCTCCCTTACTTACGAACTCCTCCCTTATAATGATTGTGGCAACTTTCTGCATGTGTATTTTCATCTGACAGTTTGCAAACAGGACATGCACACTCCTGCTATCAAAACTAGTTTCTTTAGTGTACAGAGTGCAACAGAGTGAGCACACTGACTACGACCACCTCTACTACCCCTTCTACCTGCATCCAGCTGCTACACAATAAGACAAGTCCTTCATCCTTTTCATCATGATCATTTTGAAAAACTAATGTATAGTTGGTACTTTTACCATAACAGGAAGACTGAGTTAGTTTATCCAACGGTATAAAACTACATGTACACATTTTTTGTAACGCAAAATATGCCACACTTATTCTTCAAGAGATGTTTTGCCTTCAGACCGACAGAGAGCTGCATAAATTAGCTCCAGAGATGTCGTTGTGTTAACGTTAAAGATAGAGTTTAACGTTAAAGACAGAGTTTAACGTTAGTCGGTATTATGGAACATCTTATTTTTTTGCATGAAGTTAACGTTAAATCCTCTTGAAGCCTAATGAATGAGATCTGTTCATTTATAAGTGGAGAACAATATAAAAAGTCAGCCAACAGAAAAGTCAACACTTTGACTGTAACCTTGCCACTTGTGAAGTTACAGTCAAAGTGTTCCAATGAAAATTAAAAAAAATTACATTTCTTTAGGTTTAAACGTTATAATTTTGAAGTTAAAGTTTTTTAAAACTGAGACTCTTTATTATGTGAAACATTAACAGAAAATAATGACTTGTTGAGTTGATCAAACCTTCTGCACTTAAGGATGAATCTGTCTGTAACAATCGGTTCTTGCATGAGGTTGATCTTTATTCCTTATTAATGATGATCTTGATATTTGCATTTGTCGGACTTGGTTCATCGAAACCAATCAGATGTTCAGACGCTGTTGTTCATACCTGTTCTCCGTCGACTCCGTCCAGTCCTGCTTCTCCCTCGTTGCCCTGCAGCGTTGGAGGAGAATCAGCTGTCACATTTCACTTTGCTATTAAGACTCTGTCTAAACTCAAAGACTTGTTTGTCCAAACATTTGTCAGTAAACTTCACGCTGCTTCATTGCCGACTTTACATTCCTGCAGGCCTCAATCACTCACCCTGTTCCCTGAGACGCCCCGGTAGCCCTGCAAATGCAAACAACAGGATTTAATGGCATCAACATCCAACAGCCCGATGCTCTCTGTGTATATGTTGAACATTGGAGAAAATCTTTCAGCCGGGTCTCACAGGAAACTCGCTCGTATTTGTATAAATTGTTTGTCTGAAATGTTTACAATTGAAAGTACATAGTGATGCAGCATTTTCATGCTGACAAACAAACACTAAGACTAAAGATACAGTTGTTACTTTTGATGACACGAAAACCACATTTCCATGAAAATATGTATACATATACTTTCTGGTGTTAAGATAACAGTGGCAACAGTTATAGATTAACACATCTGGTGCTGCTACTCGCTGCTCAGCAACTTTGTCTTGAAATGAAATAATCTAAAACTTGCAAATTAAAGAGCAAGTTTAAAAAAAAAAAAACTTCTTAAACTCCTTATTAAAAAGGATAAAATAGTTCTTGAGGTTAAACAAGATCTACACTACACCCTAAAGACAGTTAGCCATGGTGAAACCTTAATATTATCTTTTGTCACTTTGTAAACCGCTCATGCAAGGACGTTTTGGTTGGTATCAAAAACGTTATTCCATCTCAAATGTTCAGCAGCCTTCTGGTCGACCATCTCTGATTAGCTTGAAACTTAATTATCATAAACTTTGGACATTTAAAATGGTATCTGTGAAGTTTTAGATTGATATATCAAATATTTTCCAAGTCAACCTCTTTCAGCAGTTTTTTTTTTTTTTGCACATTTAAATATGAGGCTGTTTGAACAACAATATCTCATTGCTCTAAAAATCTGATGATTTGAGATGGAATGACCCTGAAAAGCAAATGACAGGATGTGAAGAAGTTACAGAGCCTTTTTCGCTGGTGTCAGTAGACGCCTGGTTCATCACTTAGTTACTGAGGCGCACTCTACCTTCTGTCCTCTGGCTCCAGGACAGCCCTCGATGCCCTGAGGTCCAGTTATCCCAGGAGGTCCTCGTTCGCCCTGCAATGAAACCAAACAAAAAATGGCGTCTAAAAATGCAAACTACCCAGTATTTTCAACATTATTCTGCTGATTATTTTTTAATTTGCTTTTAGTGTTTTGTCTTTAAAATGTCAGAGGATGGTGAACACAGTGTCTTAAAGCCAAAGTGACGTCTGTAAAAAGATTGTTGGAAAAATCATAAAATTGATAAAGTGATGTTAACTATAATAAACGATAATCAGTTTCAGTCATTTTTAAAATAAAAAACATCTAAAATCTTTTATTGGAGCTTCCTTAATGTGAATATTTTCTGGTTTCTTTCCTCCTCTATGAAAGTAAACTGTATATCTTTGGACAAAACAAGACATTTGCCATCTTGCACTTTGGGAAACACTGATTTACATTTTTCAGTTTTCTGACATTTTAACCAAAACACTGAATGCTACACCCAGAAAATAGTCAACAACGTAAACAATCTTTAGCTGCAGCTGTCGTTTCCAGCTGCATAAGGTTTTATGTTTTTTTTCCAACACTCTTCCTACATATTTTCCTCCCAATATGTTGCTTTAAAATAAGGCAGTGTGGATGAACTGAACACTTACCATGCCTCCTTCTTCTCCTGGGAAGCCCAGCTGACCGTTCTGTCCAGGCTCACCCTGTTTATAAAACACAGAAACATGAATGTTCACAATGTCACTCTAAAGTGCCGCAGCCGTCTTTACGTTTGTCTAGAGCTGCACAGCTGAGTCCTTGAGGAAAACACAACTGGTCTTCTTAAGTCTTCTCCTAAACATTCTTGACATCATGTATAAAGTCACCTTCGTCCCTGGTCTGCCGGGAGAACCAGGGTTGCCTTCATGTCCCCAACATTTGCACAAGACTTTGCAGCACACCCGATCTGCCGTCGCGCTCTGCAGGGACACACAACAACACAAATTTTAATTTTAAGTTTAAGCTCCTCATTTCAAAAAGAACCAGAATCAGGTTTATTAGATGTGAACACACACAAGGAATGCAAATCTTCCACTCTCAAAGTATTTACACAAAATAAAACGCATGTGCATTTAAACAAGGGCGAAATGTTACAGAAGGAAATTGAGTTTACTATGTACAGCTACAGATATGTGTAAAAGTGAACTAGAGTTTTTGTGCAAAATTACAGTGAACCAAAAGTTAGTGTAAATAATGTTATTAGCATTAAATACTAAGTTAGTGCAGTTGAACAGAGAGCAGCATTTCTGGGATGAAATATAAACAACCATGTGACATACAGTATATACTATATATAAAGTTTTTCTGGACAATTAAATCAAAGGCCACTGGACTCTTAGGCTTTCAACAAGGTTTAGGAGTGTGTTTACGGGAAGTTTTGACCATTCTTCCAGAAGTGCATTTGTGAGGTCAGGCACTAATATTGGACCAGAAGGCCTGGCTCTCAGTCTCCGCTCTAATTCATCCCAAAGGTGTTCTATTGGGTTGAGGTCAGGACCAGTCAAGTTCCTCCACACCAAACTGGATCATCCATGTCTTTATTGACCTTGCTTTGTGCACTGGTGCGCAGTTACAGTAAATAAAATTGAATTTAATTGAATTATAGGGCAGTTTTTCAAATCAGGCATTTTAATTATTAAGGACCTTTGTGTAATTTTTATTACACAAATTGACATCTGAGGATTAAATTTATTTATTTTTTGTTTGTTTAGATTTTTACTTTCTTTCTTGAATTGTTCAGTTTTATTTTGTTGGCTGTGTAAGTTTGGAAAAGTAGATTTGTGAAGTAACAACAACACAAGACATTCAATAATCATGTATGTACATAGAATAATTGTACATATACCATGCCTTTAGGCGATATCACAATCACAACGTATTTTTGACTCATGTTTGCTCGCATTGACGTGAATGACTTACGATCTGTTGGAGGACGGTGGTGCCGACGCTCGGCATGTTGATCCTGAGAGGAATCTGGTAGCCGAATCCTCGACCGAACTCCACCATCTGCAGCTGAGTGGCGTTGGCACCATCCAGGGCTACAGTGAGCAGAGCGCTGACCCCTGAACACAATCACAACCACAGATTTATTGCTTCAGAGGAGCTTGTTCCTCCACAAACACCCCAAAAACAGGCAGCATGGGAGGCAGTAAACCTTGGAACTGGATCCGTTTATTTGCCACAGACACGGTGAAAAAGTACAGCACGAGTGCCGAGTGGGACATACACACAATGCACTTCTCTTCATCTACTACTACATTACCCATAAGCAATCGCGCCTAAAGGAGCAGGCTCAGGCAGGTAACATCTAATTTCCACTCAAATTGTGATTTCCACAAGCGGCATTTTCTCATTTTTGATAATAATAATAATAATAATAATAATAATAATAATAATGCACTGGTTTTATATAGCGCTTTTCAAGACACTCAAAAATGCTTTACATTGCATTATTCATTCACTCCATACTCGATGGTGTATGTAGCCACAGTTGCCCTGGGGCAAACTGACGGAAGTGAGGCTGCCAATCTGCGCCATCGGCCCTTCCAACCACCACCAACCACTCACTCTCACATTGCATTCACCCAGGCTTCCTGGTGTTCCCTCTCAGTCTCCCATTCAGGTACTGACCAAAACATCACCAAAATTTAATCATCTGTTCCTTGTCCCATTATCAATATTTCCTGAAAATTACATTAAAATCCATTTATATATTTTCAAGTTATCTTGCTAACAGACATACAAACAAACGACGGCAAAAACCATACCTCCGCCTCCTTGGCGGGAATTATTTAAGGAACAATCAGGATAAATGGGGACATGATGAATTTAGGTAAATTAGGGGGAGGTGAATGAAAGAAACAGTTAAAGAACAAACAAGGCGACATTAAGGAAGAGACAGAATTTGAGAAATGGAAGTGTTAAGTGAGTTCAGAGGAAGATGAACATGGAAATAAGAGCCAGTTTTTACCAGACTTTCGCAGCAGGTCTGATTCACGCTCCAGTTTCATCACGTCGTCGTTGAGTCCGTCTGAGAAGATCAGCAGCACCTGAAGGTTGACATTAGTCTCATTAATGTGTCAGGAAACTCCTACAAAACTAATATTACATAATCACTTCAGCCTCTGCTGCACTTCTTAATCACCATGCCAACTAATTTTAACTCCCACATGTTAGCGTGCTGAATGTACACCACTGCTGAAGAATAATGAAGCAGTGGTGGATGGATGGATGGATGGATGGATGGATGGATGGATGGATGGATGGATGGATGGATGGATGGATGGATGGATGGATGGATGGATGGATGGATGGATGGATGGATGGATGGATGGATGGATGGATGGATGGATGGATGGATGGGCCACAGCAGGTCCTGGGCCTGGCCTGGTGGATGGATGGATGGGCCAAAGCAGGTCCTGGGCTTAGCCTAGTGGATGGATGGATGGGCCACAGCAGGTCCTGGGCCTGGCCTGGTGGATGGATGGATGGGCCAAAGCAGGTCCTGGGCTTAGCCTAGTGGATGGATGGATGGGCCGCAGCAGATCCTGGGCCTGGCCTGGTGGATGGATGGATGGCACGGCCGTTACTCTGTCCGCTCTCCACTGCCCTGAGGCGCCCGAAAGCTCCAAATCACACAAGGGGGGTGAACTAGCTGATGCAGTTGAAGTGTATTGGTGCAGGTAGGCCAGGACAGAAGAGAATCCATAAACAATCACATTGCTGTGAATGTCATCCACAGTTTAAGATGAATTAAAAAAGGTCTGATCACTTGTCTGTCAAAACTGAGAACTTAGTTTTGGGTATTTCCAGATAATCCTGTAGTATTTTCCTCTTAACTCCGACAGCTTGTTGATGCACACATGCAGATGTCAGCCATCTTCAAAAGTTTTAGACACTGCTTTCATTGTTTTTCCATGTTCTTTTCTACACTAAACTCATATGCACGTGAGCAGATGTGGAGCTGTTACTGGTGAGATTAACTACACTATATTGCCAAAAGTATTGGTCCACCCCTCCAAATAATTGAATTCAGGTGTTCCAATCATTTCCATGGCCACAGGTGTATGAAATCCAGCTCCTAGGCATGCAGACTGCTCTTACAAACATTAATGAAAGATTGGGTCGCTCTCAGGAGCTCAGTGAATTCAAGCATGGTACCGTGATAGGCTGCCACCTATGCAATAAGTCCATTGGTGAAATTTCCTCTATACTAAATATTCCACGGTCAACTGTTAGTGGTATTATAACAAAGTGGAAGCAACTGGGAACAGCAGCAACCTAAAATCACAGAGCGGGGTCAGAGGATGCTGAGGAGCACAGTGGACAGAAATCACCAACTTTCTGCAGTCAATAGCAACAGACCTCCAGACTTGGTGTGGCCTTCAGATTAGCTCCAGAACAGTGGTAGAGAGCTTCATGGAATGGGTTTCCATGGCCGAGCAGCTGCATCCAAGCCTTACATCACCAAGTGCAATGCAAAGCGTAGGATGCAGTGGTGTAAAGCACGCCGTCACTGGACTCTAGAGCAGTGGAGACGTGTTCTCTGGAGTGACCAATCACGCTTCTCTGTCTGGTAATCTGATGGACAAGTCTGGGTTTGGTGGTTGCCAGGAGAACAGTACTTGCCTGACTGCATTGTACCAAGTGTAAAGTTTGGTGGAGGGGGGATTATGGTGTGGGCTTGTTTTTCAGGGGTTGGGCTTGGCCCCTTAGTTCCAGTGAAAGGAACTCTTAATGCTTCAGCATACCAAGACATTTTGGACAATTTCATGCTCCTAACTTTGTGGGAACAGTTTGGGGATGGCCCCTTCCTGTTCC
>OMNN01051725.1:0-21446 GCA_900302755.1 Chromis chromis | reverse complement strand
AAAGTTATATTTCTATTATATATATTTCTATATGATATAATGAAGTGTTCATTATGACTAATTGTATATTCATGTATTTTTGTCTAAAACAAAAGTAATCCTTTGTTTGCAAACTATGTAACAGGATGCGGATGTGGATTTCTGTTGGAGTGCACTCTGCCTGTGGTATCTGGTTTCCAGTTACACCAGTCTGGAGGACACTGCTGGCCGCTTTGCCTCTCTCACTAATAACTGGGAGGTCGAGGCTCTTTGTCAGGGATCCTTTGGCACACATCTCTTAACACTTGTACACTTGTACCTGAGCAGCTACAGCTGATACACACACACACACACACACACACACAATCACCCAGAGTGGGCAGTGCATGTGTGTGTGTGTCACGGATGACTGTACCTAGTGGCACATGCAAACTCACACACACAGCGTGGACATGCAGAGTGTGTGTGTGTGCGTGTGTGATGGGCCGGTGACCTCCAGCACCTCTGCGACACCCTTGAATGTTTGCTTGTTTTCCCTCAAACAAGCCGGGATTGAAAGGGGGTGTCTGTAACTGCAGCTGAGATAATGTAAAAACAAACACGGCCCATTGATATCGGGTGATGCTGCAGGAAGTTGTCAGGGGACACAATGGGGGGAGACAATCTGTGGGACAAGTGGTGGCAGGGCTGCTGGAGGACAATAGAGAGGGTTTGATCTCTTAATTAATGGAGGCTATTCTCTGCTGCTGCAGGTGCTGAATTTTAATGCAGGTGATTTTTCAGTGGGATTTCTTTAGTGGCAAAACGGAGCTCTAAATGCTGCATTCTGATGTCTGGAAGTCATTTCATTTCTTCCTACTACAGATGATAGTTTATATTGAAGCTTATGTCTTCTAGGAGCTTTCTTATATGATGATATTTAAACATTTTCACAGCAAAGTCCTGTGACATTATTTGCTATAGACATAATTAAATATGAGGACAAATGATTAAGTCATACTTTGAAAGTCACTTTGAAATTTTTGAGATTATTTTCCATATAAGTCATTACACTTGGACACCTTGAACAAAGCTGCGCAGCGCTATTAGGAGCCGTACAGTGACAGTGTGTGTGTGACTTGATACAAGGAAAATGTGGGCTGATTTCTTTATTTCTTTGAGCATGAGGCCAGCTTACAACAATCCCTTTAATCAAGCTCCTAATCCTTTTGAAAGACGTCAGCATGCCATTAATAAGGCCATGCACTATTTGATATTTGTGTTAGGAGAGTTGGGGGTCAAAGGCTTTAGAATTTACTGTTAATCAAAAATAAGGATGAATGTACATTTAGTCTGCTATAAAAATTAGGTGATGTTTATTTTTAAAATAAAACATATTTAGTGGAGTTATGCTGTCTGACTGTGCTGGCATGTATTTCAATATTTTTAATTCCAGTGTAAAGTTACTATTAATTTTACAGCAGAACTTGTTAGAATTTTTAAACAAAAGATCGTTTTTACCTCATGACATGTAAAAATCAAACCTCCCTGATAATAATGCTTTATAATAATGACAAATCCTCCTGTTCACAATGAACCACTGAACCAGTCCTGCACTTCTGAGGCTTGTCCTTGTAAACCTGAAACCTCTAAGTTTTGCCCGTTATCACACTAACACACACACCAACACACACACACACACACGTGCAGCTGACCCAGATGAAGGCCTGATCCAGCTCGTTGTAATTCTTTAGGCATCGCGTCGAGCAGGGAGCAGGACCGTGAATAGAAACCCACCACGTGTTGAATACGGTGTCACACAGGAGGAAAAAAAAGAGAGAGGGGGGCTTTCTAGTTAGAAATACACCGCGTGAGGATCACTAACAGCTCCGGTTTGGGAGATCCCCCGCTCTAACTACCACATTATGCGCTCAAACGCACAGTGTTCCTGAGCTCTATGATCAATCATGACATGTCAGTGATAATAGTGAGTGATGGCACCCGGGCCGGACCTTCTCTGTGTGGTGCGCACGGCATTGATTGCGCATAACAGACAAAATGCGCACTTTTTATGCGTCAAAGGCTTCTGTCACTTTATTTAGAAAACACTGTTTTGTTTTGTTTTTTTCATATTGACAGCAGCAACTGGTTGTCTGTTTAATGAAGTAGTAATTATTTAGAATAAAAAATATTTACATGGAAATATTAATAAATATTAGATTGTTTTTATTTTATTCATTGGTATGATTAATGCTGTTTTTGTAATAATGAAGAACTGGTTGAGTTATTTCATCCTCATCTTCCCTCTTTAAAGGCATACAACTGCCCAAATTTGCAATTAATTCTGCATTGCATATTATAAATAATAATTTATAATCGACAAGAAATCCATGTGGCTTTAAAAAAATGATTTGAAGTCAGAGTTTGAAACTTTTGCAGGCTCTGGCTCATGACTTATATGCGCTGGGTTCCCAAACTGTGTCATTCAGCCCATGACTGTTAACACTGTATCCTCACCGTCCCGAGTGAATCCCATTTAAAATGTCTCCCGCTCGGCTGGGCTGCAAATCACCCTGTTTACAATCTCACACCAACACTCACATCAATTAACTGCCCATTGATTTTCCCGCCCGGGACATTACAATATTGCAGACCCCCTTTTTTTCTCCCCCCCCCTCCTTCTCCCTGCAATTTCAAGTTTGGTGCACATAATTGCATGGGGCTTTTTAACGGCGCGCACACACACATACACGTCTTCCCCTATTAATGATCATTTGCTGCTGGATTCTGTTAGTCACAGCTCACGTTTCGATCTGGTTGATTTCAGACAGCTCCAACATGCCTCCAAAAATATGTAGCAATTTGTTTAATACATACATGTGTGTATGTATTGTTTAATTATTTGGCATAACGCATTGATAAAGCAGATCACTCAGGGCCATCAGAGGTATTTGATTTTCCCCCCCTTGCTCTTTCCTTTTTTCATGAATAAGTAAATAGTAAGGCTAGTCGAAACTAAAAGATAGCTGACACAAGAGAGGACCAGATCCATCTAGCCTGCAGCTGCTCTTTAAATATTCAGTGAAAAATAATGGCATCCGAGGCATCACCTATAGTAACATTATTATCTTCATTTCTCAAAATCAGCCCGACTGAGAGCTTCGTTTATCTTTTTCAGGTAATAAATCTACTCGACTCTGCGCTCGCATGAAGCTCCTGTGGGACCTCTTGCCCTCTTAAAACATCCCAACTGAAGGTGCGCTCCTGTTAGTGCATTATTTAGAGCCATAATAATAATAATAAAAATAATAATATTAGTATTGTTCGCTGGGTGCGGACTATTTAACTTATTTGCAGGCTTGATTAGGACATTTACACTGGCTTTGCAGCTACAGGCAGCCCTGCATTGTCTTATCACTGCCTTTAAAAATTATTGATATAAATCCAAACGCATTATCAGGCCTTTAAAACATCCAACTTCTCATAAGGACATTATTTATGCTGTTTTTTACTAGAAATAACTCACTGAATGGCGACAGATAATAAAAGTTTTTTTTTTGAATAATTAAATATATAATGTGAAATATAGCTGAATCCGCTTGATGTGGTTGTGAAGCAGGTTTAAAGAAATATAAATGTAGCGGGGGAGAAATGAAAAGCTTTTTTCCTCCTCATGCAGATGAACAGACTTGTGTCTCTCCGCTGTCTTTACCACTGATCATCCCGACGCGCACAAAGCTTTTGGATCTGCTGTGCGCAATCAGATAGAGAGAGAGAGAGAAAGAGAGAAGGAGGGGAGAGGAGAGGAGAGGGGAGGGAGGGATGGAGGTGGGTGAATGGTAGCGTGACTGAATAGCCCGGTGACCAATCAGATCGTCGATGGGCCGGGCTCCACATTTGTCCCATTGCCGCACGGGCCCTCAAAGTTTGTTTATTCGCGGAACGCAGTGTGTGATGAAAACGTGTTAGTAAGTGACCCCCCCCTTTCTGCTAATCATAATCAAATGAAACTGATTGGGACGTCGCATCACACTGTGGACTTTTGGGAACGCTTACCGGTGTCATTTACGCACGGAACATGCTGGCGCGACGCTGCGTTTTAGCGCACCGGGAGCCTCGCTTCAAACTCTTCAGAGAGTAGGTGTCGGTGCGCAACACAACAAGAGCTGAATTACAACGATCCCGGTGCGAGAGCGGAGGACGGACTACCGAGTTGTTTGAGGGGAAGAAAGTTTGTTTGGAGATCGCGGAGGCTTGTGAGCGTCCCGTCAGTTCCACATCTACAGGAGGAGAGTGGAGAAAAAAGAACAGAGGGAAAAAAAAACTGATCTGTGCTTGATCAATGTGAAAGATTGAAAGATACTGTCGCAGGCATGGACTCGAGACGCTGACATCCCCCCTGTAGTAGCCGAGATAAGCTTTGACTTGGCTAACAGAAGGGGTTAAACCGTATCTAAAGGGAGTTTGGAAAACCCAGCCTTTCTTCCCCATACGGATCAACTCATTGGGTGGGAGCTGAGAGAGAGACAAGAGTCCCCAGCAAATCAGGAGCTAATTGATTAAAGAGACTTCATTTGAATAGGAGGGGGGCTGGCGAGGTGCCAATCGCCTTTCAAAGAAGCCCCCCGTATGATTAATCGCAGAGCATTATTGATAATCATAACGGGGCACATGCGCGGTGGATGGACTCGATTTACGTAATTTTTGAGAAGGTTTTGTAGTCATTTTTTTATTCTTTGCCTGCTGATGTGCCAGCCAGCATGTCGCGGAGGAAACAAGCGAAGCCGCAACACTTCCAATCCGACCCTCATCTGCCTTTATCGGAGCACAATGGTGAGTCCAAGTAACCTATCGCTGCTTTTATCCGAGCACCGCGAATTTCTCACACTTTTGGAGGTGTTCTCAGACGCCTGTGCGCAAACCTCACCGGTAAAGTTGGTACTTAGAATTGGGCTGGGAACTCTTAGGGTTTTTTTTTCCTTTCTTTGCAAATTCCATCGTCTTCGTGATGAAAGTCTGTTCGACTTTTCACAAAACTTAATGCTCCGGATTTCTTCACATTCACTTTATTCCAGTTTTTAAAAAATAATTTAAAATCACTTTATTATTATATTTTTTTGCGCTAAAGACTTTTATCGGTATTATACAAACTCAACCATTAGAAATAAATAAGTTCACAAAAGTACAGTTTCTTCGGGTTTTGCGCTTTTTATGTGTGTGTTAAAAGTTGTAAAAGTTTTAGTCTCACCTTCAGCTTTAAATCGTGATTTTAAACCAACGTAGAAACTCTGCTTTATTCGGTAACCGGTGGAGTTTTCGGTTTCCCTGCGTTCTGTCTCGGTGCGTCGACATGGACCACCCTGTCGCTCCTGCCGGGACTCCAACTTTTCCTGAGTCCCGGACAGACAAATTCCTCCTTCCGTGTGTTTCAGTCCTAGTTGTAAACTCGTGCAATGTTTTCCCCCTTTTTTTATATATAAAAAATGAAAATCGGTTTCAGTAAGTCGTGGCTTGTTTGCGCACTCGTGTGTTTTATTGCAGTGGCTTGGATGAAAGAAGAGCAAACTGCTCCAGAGCGTAAACGAACAAACATCTTTCCCAGACCCTGAACCGACCTCCTCACTTTACTCATCCTTTCTGCACAAATAGCAGCATTTAGAAGTTCAGTCGTCTCACGTTGAGACACGCTCACACAAACACACACCCGATTTGTGTTTTACTACAAAATACAGGAGAGTTTTCTCAACCAAAATCAACATTGACAAAACAAAAAAGCTTGTTAATTTTTACTTGTGCATTTTAGGCCATAAGGACTTATTAGTGCAGATGCTTTATAAATATTAGTCACAGTGTTTTGTGCGTAAAGTCTCGCTTTTAACAGTAAAGTTGTGCCTAAAATGTGAAATGAGTTTGGACAAAGTGGCATTCAGAGGTGCAAATCCAGGACTGTGCAGTGGAGCTCTGAGTCTCAAAGGGCAGCAAAAGCCCGTAAATCTGCAAGTTATTGTAAATTATTTCCTTTTTGTTGAAAAGACGATATTTACGCAAATAAAAACTTCAATACAACTACAGTGTGATAAGAATAAAGGATAACGGTAATAACACTTGAACGCTCTGCAACGTGAATTTTTGTTGACCGACTTTTCTATCAAGAAAATAATATTGACTTATATTTTCAGTAATTTCCCCAAAATGTATTTTAATTGAACGGAGGCTGAACTCTGTCCTGCTCTGCAGTGCGATCGAATTTTGCTGCGCAAAAATGACATTTTGATCATTTTATTTTGTAAAATCAAAAAAAGTATTTTATATGTCAGTAATAAAATAATACAAATGAAATGAAAAATAAATATAACATATGCAAAGTAAATTATCCCAAGGCCACACTGAGTTTGGTGCAGCTCATCTAAAATAAACACTTATTTCTTTCAGGAGAAAGTCTGACATAGAAAAACGGTGTTTGCAGCACATTTCACGTGATTTTTAGAAACTTGATGATTAATGCAAAAACCTAGTTAAATCCTGAGTGCTGTTTTTTCTGCATTTTTCCTTTAAATCTAATAAACGTAGAGTGATGAAGAGTCACTTTTGGCACTAGCTCTGGCAGAGTGCAGAGTACAACATTTCCCAATAATGCCCAATGCAATGCCACATGTTAAAATAGTTGCAAGTGTCTTGTGTGTGTAATTCTAAGAGCAGGGGTATGTTGTCTGCAGGTTTGTGGGGGTATTTCGCTGAGACAGTGCTCATAATAAGAGTGTGTCTGTTGGAGCGTTGTGGTAGCCGGAAGTGAAACAGAAAGTCATTGTGTTTGTAGCTTGTGGCTGAATATCAGTGATGCTAAGGGCCGTAGTTAGTGGGAGGTCGGCGTGAGGGCCACAGAGGGTGGGATGTAGAGCTGTTTTAACCTTTGCCAGTGTCCCTCTGTGTGGAAGTGATCAGAGTTCAGGGCCCAGTGTGTTCCTCTCTGCCTCGCCACTGACCCTGTTGATCGGAGCTGCAGGCGGCCCAGCAAGGCCTCAGCTTTTTATGAAAGTGTGTGTGAGACTGGGGCCTTATCAATGTTGTGGCCATCCCCTGACGTCCTATCAGAGTGGCCCCCCTAGAGGGGAGATTGGCAGGGCAGGCCCTTTTACACTGTTGTTCACTGCAAACACAGAGTGCAGTCAGTTGTCATTTTGCCAGTGTTTATGTGGTGTGAGTCTAGGTGTAGCCTGAAGGACTTGCTTTGCCTTTTTTCCCTCCCCTTAAGCTTTAACCATGTCACCGGGGCAGAGCTTCTGAGATTTGAGTCTTGTCCTGGACCACGGCAGCTTTAGTGGAACCCCATCTAGTGTTCAGTGGGATGAGTCCTGAGGGCTGGAGACGATGTGAGCAGAAACCCTCCTGAAGTTACAAGTGTCAAGAGGCTCACAGAGGCCCCCTGCGAAAAAATAATGTAGGAACTCTCAAAGCTCTCCGTCAACTTTTTCGACTAATCCTCGCTTTCTTGTCTCTCATATTCAGACTTTGGTCAGTCTCTTCGAGGCTCTGTCCTCTTGCTCTTTGTCTTTCCTGACACCCTTTAGCCCTGCGCACTGCTTACATTGTGCTTTTGATAGAGATTCTATAGAAGTTTTACAGACTCCTTCTTCATACCAGCTTGACTTTATCTTAATTTTAATTCGAAGTTAATCCTTTCTATTTTGGGAATTAAGCCTAATGCTAGCATCTGCGCTGTTTGCTATACTTATGTGGACAGTGGATTTGGAGTGAAGCATTGATTCAGTTTTGATCCTTTTTTTGGTCGTCCAGTAAAGGAAGACCAAGTATTACAGAGTTTAAAAGAGCAAACCTTCGGCCGTGTTAGCGCCGAAGTTATTGGTGAAATGATTCTTATGTTTTGCATCTCTAAGGGCCTTATTATCATTTTTCTCCTCTCACATTCCAAACTTAATATAGAGTTGGAGAAGAAGACACCATCCACTGCTGCAGTGCACAGTTTTGATGGAAATGCTTTGCTCTGCTCCCTTAATTGGTGATATAGAAATGCATAATGTTGAGGGAAAATATATGTAATTTATTAGCGCTGTAATTTTCTATTCTAATGATAGTTTTATTATTATTATTAAATTTGCATGTTCTGCGTCGTATTATTTAAAATCTTTGCAGGATTTTTTAAGTTGCAGTGTATATGAAATATTAATTTTAATCTTTGGAAATTATTTTAATTAAAGAAGCACACTTGGACCAATTCTAAAGTGTGTGTGTGAATGAAATAGTAAATTAATTCAATGTCAGAACACACTTATTGTTTCGCATTTTGCATGGTGTGCTGTGTATTTCCTTCTTGAGCTCACACCCACGCATGTAAGTGCAAACACACATATTTTATTTATGATTAACTCTGCATCATTTTTTTTTCTATCTATCGTATATTCTCTTGTTTTCATCCCGCTCAGTGTCATATGATTGGATTTTCTTCACACTAATTTGTGTACAGTCTGCCTTGAGAGAGAAGAGAAAAGGTGTTTATTTAATCCTCACATTTCTCACACTATGAATCAAACACATTTTTTCAAAATTAACGCTTGGGGTGTAGGTAGGCGGGCGGGGGGAAGGGGGGGATTTAACATGAAAAGTTATCATTAAAGTTGAGTCTTCCCTGTTTGCATGGTTTGGTGGTGTGAGGGCCAGGGTTTACTGTCATGGCAACTTTGCGTTATCTGATGTCTCTGAGCGGAGAAACATTGAGGGAGATAATCCCTGAATTAAACAGGATCTGCTTTGAGTCGACTGAGATGAGCAGGGCCAGGCTGTGCCGACGATCCCCGCCGCTCCCATGCTGCGCGAACAATGGGAAGGCATCCTGTCTCTCTGTGGGGCAGGGCTGCACTTCTCTGGGTTTCATTTGCAAATGAATTCTTGGCCCTGATGAAAGTGTTGAGGGGCCAGAGCCACAATGAAAGGGATTCATAGAGAAATGCAATTTGTAAATCAACTTGTATGTTAAATAGTGAGATTTTAGTGTGACAAAGAGGGAAGTGAATAAGGAAAGTCTGGAGCTCAGCAGTGGCTCTGGGGGCAGGGTGTCGTCTTGCCTTTTCACTCCCCGACTCGTCCTGTTTATTAAAATGGAAAATTTTAAAAACCTGTTTCTGCGCGCATTTGAAAGGTGGTCATTACTTTTGAATTTTTATCTGAGTAACGACAGAAGTTGCTGTGTCTGTATTGCTTGTTCTGTGAGTTGGCGTGTCCAGTTTCTCAGTTTTGGCAAGTTTGTGATGCATGCCTTCTGACGCACCGCCCTCAGTTTGGTTTAGTTTCCTTAGTTATTCTTTCAAACATATTTTCTTTTTTCCGTTGCTTTTTTTTCCCACAGTAATTTACATATGACTGCCTTTTCTGTGGCTGATAATGTTTCGGGGTCAAAGTTTTTTCACAATTATGGAAGAAAAGTGCAGTGACTTGAGAATTAAATGTATTTCTATACTTTTCATTAGGTGGCATACGTTTCACGAAAGGCAAATAATTCATATCATAGGCATACATTTTTCAGAGTTTACTTTAAAATTCTTTCCTATTATTTTTCTTCTTTGTTTCGCTTTATTGTGTTAGGTGTGTGCATGCAGCAGTGTGCATGCCACAGGCTCTGTTGTTCATGTCTCACTGTGATTGCAGGCTGAGTGGATACAAATTAGTTTAGTGACATAGATAACCTGTCCAAGATGCCCATAGTTGGCTGAAAATGAGCAAAGTTGACAGCAAATTGAAAGTCTAATAAGTCCTTCAAATGCTTGATTTGCGCCGAGTGGACAAGTAGACTTTGAAGGGCATGGAATATAGGAAATCAATGCCTTTCTATGAAATTTCATTAAGACCCAATGTCCTCGCTTCACTCTATTCTATATTTTGATGGATTATCTGGAGAAAATGATTACCTTTGGTTGGGCTGATGAAACCCAGATGTACATCTTCAAAGATCACTTTTAAGCAATATTTGAGTAGTTCCCATTGATTTTGTATCCCCTCTTATCATGTTTCAGAGGCCACCGCATTGAATAAGGCCTTTTCTCATTTGTGTTGGCTTATTGTTGCCTTTCGATCGTTGTTTTTGTGAACACATCAAAAGGATAAGTGTAAAACTGATTAACTTAAGATTAACAACAATGGAATTTGAGGAGATAAAGCTGCTTCTTCAGCTGCAAAACATTTCTAATCACTAATCCTCTGTTTCCTCTTTTTCAGGGGACACAGAACTTTGCTCTGAGGAACCCCCCTGCAAGGAGTCAGACGCCCATGTCTGTCGCAGATGTTGTGCTGAGTTCTTTGAACTATCAGATCTCGAGGAACACCAGAAGAATTGCACTAAGAATCAGTTAGTTCTGATAGTGAATGAAAATCCTGCCTCCCCTGCCGGAACTTTCTCGCCTGGGTCTCCTCCCCATAATCCCGATGACCAGATGAATGACACAGCTAATAACACTGATCAAACAGAGTGCAGTGACCTTTTGGAGCCTAACACTCTTGAAAAAGACGAATCTATGGACGTGGATGTTTCTGGAATGAGCAGCGGTCATGAAGAGGAAGGCAGTCACACAGAGAGCGGGAGCCCCATTAATACAGTCAGCAGCCATGCTAGCAGGGGCACCTCTGGCCCTGCTGTAGGTACTTCAGCTATCTCTGCCTCGCTACCTCAGCTCAGTAACCTAACTGAACTGGGGAACTTCTCAATGATCAACAGCAATGTCATAATTGAAAATCTGCAGAGCACCAAGGTGGCGGTCGCCCAGTTCTCCCAAGAAGCCCGTTCCACTGGGGGCCCCAGGGTGGCAGTGCCAGCCCTGATGGAGCAGCTCTTAGCCCTACAACAGCAACAGATCCACCAGCTGCAGCTCATCGAGCAGATTCGCCATCAGATACTGCTTCTGGCCTCCCAGTCCCCAGAAATGCAGGTACCCCCAACTTCTGCTCCAGGCACAATGGGGCCTGCTGCCAGCCCCCTGACCACACTCAGCTCACATCTCTCCCAACAGCTGGCTGCAGCCGCAGGCCTAGCACAGAACCTGGCCAGTCAGTCAGCCAGTATTAGCAGCCTAAAGCAGCTGGCTGCAGCGGCACAGCTACCTCAGTCCAACCCAAGCAGCAGTGAGACATCTCAGAACGTTACCACACTGGGGCCATCAACAGTCAATCCCCAGTCCTCTGACAAGAGGCCGAGTCACATGAGCAGCCTCCACTCTCAGCTAAGCAACTCCTCACTAGCTAAGTCATCCACGCCAGCATTTGGTATAGGTAGCTTGTTAAGCTCTGCAGTGAATCCCCTTCTACCTCAGCCCCCTCCTGGAAACCCCATGTTCTCCAGCTCTCTGCCCAGTGTTGGCACCACTGTAGAGGACCTCAACTCTTTAGCAGCTTTGGCCCAGCAGAGGAAAGGCAAGCCGCCAAATGTCACTTCATTTGAGCACAAGAGCAGCTCTGACGAGGCTTTCTTTAAACATAAGTGCAGATTTTGTGGCAAGGTGTTTGGGAGTGACAGTGCCTTGCAAATCCACCTGCGCTCTCACACTGGCGAGAGACCATACAAGTGTAATATCTGTGGCAACCGCTTCTCCACCCGTGGTAACCTGAAGGTGCATTTCCAACGTCATAAAGAAAAATACCCACACATCCAGATGAACCCATACCCTGTTCCTGAGCATTTAGACAACATACCAACAAGCACTGGCATTCCATACGGCATGTCTATGCCCCCAGAGAAGCCTGTCACTAGCTGGCTGGACAGCAAACCAGTTTTGCCCACTCTGACGTCCTCAGTCGGCATGCTGCTGCCACCAACCATGCCGAGCCTGCCACATTTCATCAAAAAGGAAGATCATTCAATAGCCATAACTAGCCCGTCTGTTACTGCAAAGAGTGACTCAGGTGCTGCAGAGCCTTCAGCTAAAAGTAATGATGGAGTGTTTGAAGAGGGTGAAGGTGCAACGTTGCCTACCTCAAATGGAAAAACTGAAGAAGGCAGCCACTCCTCAGGCTTCATGACAAATGTGAGCTCTGCCTCAGAGAGCGCTACTGAGTACACAACATCCAACAGCCCCCCCATGATGACCAACCCGCTCATGCCTCTCATGTCTGATCAGTTCAAGGCTAAGTTCCCCTTTGGAGGCATTCTGGATCCTCTCCAAGGGTCAGAGACTTCCAAACTGCAGCAGCTTGTGGAGAACATTGATAGGAAGGTGACAGACCCAAACGAATGTGTCATCTGCCACCGGGTGCTGAGCTGCCAAAGTGCTCTGAAAATGCACTATCGCACTCACACTGGGGAAAGGCCCTTCAAGTGTAAAATCTGTGGCAGGGCGTTTACCACCAAGGGAAATCTTAAGACCCACTACAGCGTCCATAGGGCCATGCCTCCTCTTAGAGTCCAACACTCCTGCCCTATCTGTCAGAAGAAGTTCACAAATGCTGTGGTTCTACAGCAACATATTCGCATGCACATGGGTGGGCAGATCCCCAACACCCCTCTGCCAGAGAGTTATCCAGAGTCCATGGCCTCTGACACTGGCTCATTTGAGGAGAGAAACTTTGACGATCTGGACAACTTCTCTGATGAAAACATGGAAGGAATGGAAGAGGGCCCTGATAGCAGTGTGCCGGACACACCCAGGTCAGCTGATGCTTCCCATGACAGTCTATGTAATTCCCCAGTTCCCCCTGAAATGGCTATCCAGGAGGGGCAAGAGAAGAATGGCCAAGAGAATGCCAATAATAATGAAATGGTGATGCTCCAAGCCAGCCAAATGAAGGCTACTGCAAATGGCTTAGCTGAGGGGGATTGCCTCACCAATGACTCCTCATCTCTGGGAGGGGATGTTGAAAGCCAAAGCGCCGGGAGTCCAGCTGTGTCAGAATCTACCTCCTCCATGCAGGCGCCATCCCCCACTAGCATGCATCCGCAACTACGTAAATCCCCCAGCCTAGAAGAAAGGCAACATAGGGCCTTATCCTTGGACCACAGCAGTGCAAGCCTCTTGCACTCTCACCCCTCGAACATCGGAGCACTGGACCTGACATCTGTCAATCCTTCAAAAGACCCTCTGGGCATGATTTTCCCTTTCCGTGAGCGTAGCATCATCAAGAACACATCCTGTGACATCTGTGGGAAGACCTTTGCTTGTCAGAGTGCCTTGGACATTCACTATCGAAGCCATACCAAAGAACGACCATTTATTTGCACGGCATGCAACAGGGGTTTCTCCACCAAGGGCAACCTCAAGCAGCACATGTTAACCCATCAAATGAGAGACCTGCCCTCACAGCTCTTTGAGCCATCAAATACCAGCCTGTCCTCCAGCCCAACACCTTCCCTCCTCTCTGTTGGCTCTCTTAAACCAGAGGTCAACGGCTTCCTGCATAGCCTCCACCCAGAGAACAAGGACATGCCCTCTGGCTTGGTCACATCATCTGCCTCCACTTCCCCTGTGCTCTCCGGTGCTCCGCCACGGAGGACTCCCAAGCAACACTTCTGCAACACCTGCGGGAAATGTTTCTCCTCCTCCAGCGCTCTGCAGATCCACGAGAGAACCCACACAGGGGAGAAACCCTTTGCCTGCAGCATCTGTGGTCGAGCTTTCACCACCAAAGGAAACCTCAAGGTAACTGTCGAAACACCCAGAAAACTGTTGGTCTCCTAAAAGTTTGTGCGTGAGAACGTTGGTGAAAAATGAGTCTCGGAGCTGCTATTTAGTTTTTATATGGCATGTCAGTGCACTAGGCATCAAGAGGTAGTAATGTTCTATAATTAATGAAAGGAACAGCTTTGTGAGAAAAAAAATTACCTTAGTGGAAAGGCTGAATCACTCAACTAATATGATTATTGGGGAGGAATTCCAGAATGCGATCAGCTAAGAATGATTCCGTGCACTGAATGAATTATCAGAGGTAATCACTGTGAGCGAGGCCTGTCTGTATTTTTCCATAACGGATTCTGTAAAAAATGTCACAGGCCTAAATAATTAAGAGAAGGATCTGCTCAATGATCTACTGAAAGATGGGGAAATTATGCTGACTTAATATAAAATTATGTTGGTTATTTTTGAGCGAGTCAATCCTTAATCCTAGAGAGGAATTTAGGATATTAATCTTTAAAGATGGTAGTAAATCAAGCTGTAGCTGTTGGTTGATACTGATCTTACACATATATTTGTTTCTAATTAAACTAGCCTCACCACGGTAAACCGAGTAAAGCCTCTTAACATTTAGCAAAAAGTTAAATGTAAAATACATTAAAACACAATTATTTAGATGTATCAAAGATTATGAAGGAGAAAAAAAAGTCTCTTTTTTAGAAAGGGGTTTGGGCAGAGGTGAAATGTCACATTTAATACTGGCTGCAGCAATGAAACTGGACAGTGTAATTTTAGCTCAACCCGTGTGGTCCCCTTGTGAGATGAGCAAATTAAAGTTTAGATTAAACAGCATGTATCAGTCTTGCCAAAATAAGTTGTTTACACCATGTTGGTACCTCTCACAGCGGAGTCAGCTAACCGGTCTGCTGCACTCAGGGTGTGAAGCTATTTTAATTCACCGTCGAGCATTATTATTATTTTTTCCATTGCATCATCTCATGTGCAGCTCTTATGGCCAAGTTTGTAAACATCACTAATTTTCATCCCTCTCATTGCTCTGTCTCTCTCCTCCCTTCCTTTTATTCCCTTCTCTCTCCTCCCTCTCTGTCTGTGTAGGTTCACATGGGCACACACATGTGGAACAGCGCTCCTGCCAGACGTGGCCGCAGGCTCTCCGTGGACGGGCCAATGGCCTTCCTGGGCACCAACCCAGTCAAGTTTCCTGAGATCTTCCAGAAGGACATGGTATCGAGGGCGAGCAACGGGGACCCGGCCAGTTTCTGGAACCAGTACGCTGCAGCCTTCTCCAACGGCCTGGCAATGAAGACAAATGAAATCTCTGTCATCCAGAATGGAGGCATCCCACCCATGTCCGGAGGTGTGGGGAATGGG
Organism: Chromis chromis; assembly: GCA_900302755.1. Taxonomy (NCBI): domain Eukaryota; kingdom Metazoa; phylum Chordata; class Actinopteri; family Pomacentridae; genus Chromis; species Chromis chromis. The sequence continues at coordinate 6,489 of OMNN01051725.1, read as the reverse complement.
GGCAGCTCTCCTATAGGTGGCCTGACAGGCAGCCTAGACAAGCTACACAGCACGGAGCCCAATGCTGCTCTGGCTGGCCTGGAGAAAATGGCCAACACAGAGAACGGGGCCCACTTCCGGTTCACACGCTTCATGGAGGACAATAAAGAAATTGTCACCAATTAGAGTGTATGTCCTCGTGCTGGGCACAGCCACATGAAGACGCCTAAAGGCAAACTGTACACATGTAGACACACAGAAGAAGAGAAAGGAAGAGAACAAGACAGGGACAAAATCAACTGAACTGCTTTGCTCGCCATTGAATCTTTACGAACACGAGTGTGAAGACAAGTTGCTTTTTTTTGTACAATGTACATGTTATAGTTTTAAGGAGCTTATTTATTAGTGATTATAACCTTGCTTGAAACCAAGTGGAAGCATTAACAGTTAGGTTTTGTTTATTTTAAAGCCAGAATGGGTATGTATGGGTGCTTTAAAATGTGCTTTTGAAACTTAGAATATCTGGTTAGATAACTTTACCTTGGCATTAAGTTATTTTCTGTCTGTAGTAGCTATAACCGAACTGTCTATGTTCATGTGATGCATTAGCCCTGTAATAAGCAAACAGACTTGCTGTAAATAATGTACACTGATCTTCTGTAGATGGTCTAACATCTGTGTGTTCATTCCCCCCTCCCCTCATCAAAACAAAACAATGAAATTCAGGCAAGGGACTAAATGATGTGGTAGTTCCTCTCTTTCCAGTTGTTATTTACCTTTATCTTATTTAAGTAAGACAAAACGTTGAAGTTTGCTACATTTCAAGGGTTTCTTTAGTGTTAACTTGTTTTGTTGTTACAGTGTCTGTGTATTGTACTTTCTACTTTTTGTTTACTTCCATATTCTTTTCCCTCAATCTTCTTTTTTTTTTTTTTTTTTTTTTTTTTTTTCTATTTTGGTGTTATTGAAAGCAAGACAGTTACTAAGAGGGGAACATTCGGTCTGGCCTGTTTTCCTGGTTTCTGGAACTGAGGCAGCCAATCAAGTGAGAAGGATTCTCTTTTAGTTTCTCCGCTGGATTTCCACGTTGCTGCTATGTCCCAGCATCCTCACTGACATCAAGTGCAAAGTTGTGTGTTGAAGCTTCTGTAAATACGTTCAGATGTGGAAATACAAACTCCCTCGCAAAGAAAATGTACATAAAGCTCACACAAGAAGTCCATCATGGCCAGGGGACAAAATGATAGTGTTTTTATAAATATAAATATATATCGGGTTTGACAACCTTCGGACTGTTACATGCACTTTCTTGGAAAGTTGGAAGATCTTTATGGGTCCAGTTTCTCTACACTTTAATACCTACTAACAACTAAGATACTGTAATTCTTTACTCTAATAATCAAATACATCAGTTTTCCAAAAGAAACATTGTGTGTTTGTGTGCTTTTATTTTAACTGTGTCGCAACAATTTCCAAATATATATTTTTTTAAAGAGCAGAAATTTAAAAAAAAAAAAATCGTGCGTATTTGGTGCTGGTTGCGCAGCGCTTTCCTGTCCGTGCGCACTGACGCACAGCATTGGATGCAGTCACTGATTAATTTAAACTGATCGCAGTTTTAACCTCATAATTTCCTTTGCCAGTCTTTGAAAGCACAAATGAATGGCTAATCCTCGGAATCAAGTTGATTCGAGGCTTTTTACGCGCAAAGGAAAAGCTTCACTCGTCAAATTTATTTATACACCAATAAATAAGATTGTAATAAAAATAAAAAGCGGCGAAAACAGATTATTCTGTCTGGAGCACATAGTTAAGCAGGCGCAAATCAGCATTAACACTATTAAGGTGTCGGCATTTTATGTGTCTTTGAAAGAGTCTTTTTTTTTTTTCTTCGTTTCATTAAGAGCGCGATGGTGTCATTAATTATATCAAAGCTCCAAAAGAAGTTGTCAAAAACGATCACACGGTTATCCGCGTAAAGCTTTTGACGGCTTTAAAGGCGTTTGCTTTGCGTTTTCTTTTTTTTATTATTCAAACTGAAAAATTTCCTCTTTTGTATTTCAACAGCTGCATTTAATTTAACACATCGTTGCACATCCTGCAATACAGGATCTGTTAATTTCTGTCCAGCATCCTCGGCGCTGCGCTCCCTCTCCTCCTCTCCACAAAGCCCAAATCCCCAATATTTACGTTTTAGATTTCAAGACGTCGGAGCTAAATGATCCTTGCCCACAGTGCCTGTTTTCTTTTTAACAGTCACATCTGCTCCGCTGAGCTGTGTTTGTGCAGCACATCGGCTTCAAGAGAGATTCCTTCAAAGGACAGAAAGAAAAACAAAACTGATTCACATTCCTGCCTAATTATGACAAATACCTCTTATTCTAAATCTGATTTATATATTCAATTCTGCATTATTATTATTATTATTATTATTATTATTATTGTTATTATTGTTATTATTATCAATTCATTATTTTATTTTACTGTAATTAATAATCTAATTAAATATATTTAAAAATACATTTCCACCACATTTGATTATTAATAATGAGCCTGCAGTAACAGTTCTAGCCTTGGATGAATTAACTGTATATAAAATCTATGTTTTTGGATAAAGCCCTGATCTTTTTCCATGTGTGCTGCTCACAGGTGGGGAGTACAAACATACAGCAGTACATACATGCTTTATCTCTGTGTGAGTCATCCCTCCACTAAACATGCACTGGGCTGCTGCCTCTCGGCTCCTTGCTTAAGTATCGATTGAGCTGTGCAGTATTACAGAAACACTTGAATCTCAGGTGGCAGGAATGTGTACAATTGATCTCTTCCACTGTGGCTCCCAGCAGTGGCTTTTTGCTCCACAACACAGAGCACCACAGGAAGAGCCGGGCGAACACACTGAAACACAATCGCTCCAGACTAAGAGGGGCTGTCCCAGTCTGCCCTGCTCACTGTCACAATTTATTGTGGTGCTGTGAGTCTCGTCCACTGCTCTGCAGCTACACTCACACTGTGCTTTCAGACTACAGAGAGACTGTACCCACTATATTAAATTATAAGCACATTTCACAGCTACACAAACAGACACACACATACCTACATATTTGGATTTATTTTTGACATCTTCTCTAATGTTTTTTTTATTTTAGGGTTCCAGTTATTTTTTGTCCTCATTTGAGCTAAATGGCTTGATGGCCTTTTGCTGCAGCGTCTGGAGAGAATGGGAACCATCAGCAAAGAAACATTGCTCTCTTTAGCTGTAAGCCTGTCCACTTACTGTACACTTGAAGGTTCATTAAAGGGTTGGCTTCAAGTAAAAGCTGTGTGCACAGCTGCCACGCTGCAAAAAGAATAAAATCATTTGTTTCCAGTGTGAGTTAACTTGTCAAATTCTTTCATGCATAGATTTTTTCTAATTCTAAATGAGAATACATTCATTTTTACTTTATGATGTCAAATTTTTCCAACGCTTTGCAAATGTTTGGATATTTCTAGCAATGAATTAAACTAAAAGGTATTATGGAAAAAAAATTTTCAAACTAACAAAAGGATTTTTTCATTATACATAATGCAAGGAAAACTGGGCATAAAAGATAATGTGTTACTTTAAACTAAATTGGTTGACAAACAGTGTGTGGCCTTCCAAAGTGACACCAAGTTTAAGTGGGTCATGTGGTGTGTGTTCACTATAATCTCATTTAGGAGAAAAAGTGAAAAAAAGAAAGAAACAAACAAGTCTTTCTTGACTCTTGGTGTCCGACTCGACTAAAATCTGTTTAATATCTGTTGTTCCTCTTCACTGCCGTCCTTCAGTGTGCAGGTCAGGCTGAGATGAAGCTGCACGGAGGCGATCTTGGGAAGCTGGAGCCCCCTCCCACATCTTCTGCCTTGTGCTGTCAGCCCTCCTGAGTCGATACAAACCGTAGCCTGGGGCCCGGCCTGGACTCCCCACTGAGGTTCTGGCCTACCGCTGGGAGATCAAAGACCCACCGAGAACAATGGTGATCCGGCCGAGGTTCACTTTCCCTGGATGCTCCGCCACACCTGCCCACGCTGTCAATCACACTCAGGTGATGGACATGCTCAGAGGCCGACTCTCTGCAATAACATACCTCTGTGGTGTTTTACACATGTTCGTGTAGAAATTAAATTTTATGTCCAGCAGTCATCTCCTCTTGGTTTTGTGGTCGTTTTTGAAACTCCAATATGTTATGTGCTTCTCACTGTTTAATGAGCTTTTATCTGTCAGTGTCATTAACCAGAAGCCTCTTGGTGCCTTTCATTTCCCTAATTTGGCCTGAAATTGCATTTTTCTGTATGTTTGTAAAAGTCTAATTTGTGTTGTCATTTTCCTCCAGCCATTCCACGCTGCTTTTATCTTCCTGTGGTTCTCATCGTGCTTCCTGTGGAAAATGGAGGCTGTTTGCAGCGTGTACACAGCTGCTCAGAAGACAAGACCTCCACATCGTAGGTACAAACATGGAGCAGTATTTTTACAGGCCGGTGCCCTTTCACATCATCACAGAGGAGCATACAGAGTCTTGTAGGTAATATCCATCTGCCAAAAACTTTACTCCCGTTTGTTCTACATGTAAGTTCTGCTTTGGACTTATGAGGGTTTGGAGTTTTTCTTTGCATGGTTTATTTTTATGGCACAGCAATCTGGAAACTATCCAAATGTCAAGGTCATTTATCTTGCAGTTCATCCGCTCCTTGCCTTTTGTGTGGTGAGAAAGAGAGGCACAGGCCCATATTGCATTTCATGACCTATTGTGTCAAAGGAGTAGCCAGACAAACAGGTGGGAGCCCTAATGTGAGCTCTTCGTGGACCAGACTCACCAAACTTGAGGCTCCCTGGGCCATTCTTTAATAAGGCACTCATGCTTGCAGAACGGCCACAGAGCTCCGTTTCCCTCATCGTCAGATGGGAACCTTCAGGGATGCTAATGAACATACAGTGAGGGTTTGTCTCACGCACAGTGCTCCCGCTATCTGCGTCTCCCAGTTTATCATCACCGCTGAAATTGCAAGGCCGTTTTACTGGGCTTTTACAACAGGGGAGACATTTAGCCCATTGTGATGCTAATTCTTTAAAATTTGATGTCTAGGGTTTGTGCTTTCAGGTCAGGGTAGGTTTATGAGACTGGGTCTTTTGACGGAGTACAAGCACCTTTTTTGTTATCGCAGAAAAACCTGCAGTCACGGGTTGTCCTCCTTGCCCCCAAAGGCAAATTTAATTTAATGTGCATTTCCATTTTAAGATGAATCACATGTTTCCTTGTTTTGTACAGTAGAATGGAGACAGATCGTCTTTCTTTGGTTTTAAAGAACAGCTTCCAGATTAAGTAGGCTGATTGTGGCCCTTTCACCATCAGAATTACGGTTGGTAACCCTAGCCAGGCCTGTCTGCTCCGGGGCTTAAACACACACACAGTTGGGGACACTCTCTGTTAATGTCATCTCACAGATTCAGTTTCCTCATCACAACCTTACCTCGAGTCCCACAACCTCTGACACATATTCTTATTCGTTCTCACAGTGTCAAAGCATGCTAGTGAGATGGAGAGATATTCTGCGGCTGCAGAATGAGATATTGATATTGAGAACATGTCAAGATGGGATGTCAGAGTGACTAGGAAGAAACCCTTCAGACTCTTGTCAGGTGTGTTTGATTCCATAGGTGCACAGGAGAGATGTCTTGAGTTTATTGAATTTGTCATTTTCGGCCTGGGAGTGAAAAGGGCACCTGTGTGCTGCCGTAAGCCGCCGCGCCAGGACCGCCACCCGCATCACGCGATGACAGCTGATGTGCAGGGACAACCCTGAAGCAGTTGATTTTTTTTTCCTTTTTTTGAAAGCAGTCCATCAGCCTCGGTGTACATTATTCATCAGGGAAACAACTGAAAGGATATTTACTTTGTCAATTTTCTCATAAAGGCCTCCTCGGGCACAAAAAAAAGTCACCCGGGGTTACTGCAAGAAAATCGTAGCTATTTCAGAGGCAGGTTCAGTGCTCTGCCAGTCTCAAATTGAAGACTGTTGTAGTTGTGGATACTGACCACCCACATCAGTGCAGGATCAAAGCAAAGGCCTGCTACCGTGGCTGAATATTCAGCGACCTTACTGGAGTGTGATGGGTTCTTCCACTCGGTCACTGACTGTGGGAAAATGAGGAAAGTCTGATAGAGATTTTGTTCTGTTTTACTGTCATTAATGGGATTTTGGGGCTGCTGTATATCTCTTGGTCCAGGATCACAGATCTGCCACCCACCTCTTTAAAAACTGCTCACTCCTTTAGTCAAGGTTGGTTTTCTCATTGGACATCTTGTTGTAGGCGAGAGGAAAGTGGTTTCCTCTGTGAAATGTGTAATCAAATGTAAGATAAGAAATGCATTAGGTCATGGCAATTCCCACAATGTTCTGTTTGATATGGAGATGTGTGTGTGTGTGTGTGTGTGTGTGTGTGTGTGTGTGTGTGTGTGTGTGTGTGTGTGTGTGTGTGTGTGTGTG